>JBBJLR010104465.1:0-24531 GCA_037577145.1 Brachypetersius gabonensis | reverse complement strand
CTATGAATTGAAATGAAAAATAATAAGTCTAGCTATCAATATTGAATTAAAATGATGTACTGGCTGTTGAAGCTGCTATAGGTAGAAGGCGGGCATTAGGACCCAGGCAAAGCTACATGGCGCTGCTTGTTAGCAAGTAGCAACCGCAGCCCTCTCCTTCTCTGGTAGAGCCGTTTGTACTCAGTTTAACAGAATGTTAGTATGGATGTCCATAACTGTTCACTGCTTAACTTTTCTTGTTTCCTCAAGCGAAAGGAAAGGTTTGGTGAAAAGTTTTCAGCCCTCTATACACGCTAATTAATTCCTACAGCCCTGGGGGCTGGGACTAAGGCTAAACCCCTCATTGTCTTTCCTTCCTAGTGACGTATACATCCGCGTTAAAATATCAAGGTGAAAGTCATCATAGCTTGCATAGTATAGACCCAGCTCCCAACCGAACTTTGTGAATAGATTTTTTTTAGACACATACTGCAGCTGACTAAGTGGTTCCATGAGCTAGCCATAAATCTTTGCCTCACTGGAATCTCCAAAAAGTAGCATCCTACTTTGTAGAATCAATGTTAAATTGTTTAATGTACCTATAAAATAGCTTTACATTTACAATTGTCTCTGAGCACTCTCACTTTAAGAGAGACTGCAAAGAAAGACGAAGAAAACGAAAACAAGTCGAACAAAGCAATAAACCAAGAATTCTATGAAATAGAATACAAGCAAACCCTTATATAATATATATGTAAAGGTCACTAGCAGCTTCTCGCTGATGGTGCTCAGGAAGAACATCATCGAGAAGCTGCTGGTGAACTTCTACCACTCCACCTTCGAGAACATATGGACTTACGGACTTAAGACTGCAAAAGAAATCTAATGACCCCGGTAGGGAATTGAACAACAGCAACTTAGAGGCAACAGAGATGCCCACAATTATTTTTCCTTCATAGTGATATATCTATGTATCCTTTATTTTCATATATGAAGGTCTTTCCACACTCTAAAGAGTGATACAGTCTCTGCTCTGTTGTTTTTGGAGACGACTCTTTTTATAGAAACCCCATCCACACTTTAAGCAGTGATAAGGTTTCTGTCCAGTGTGAATGCGCTGGTGGGATGTGAGACCGCTCACTAAAACTCTTCCCACACTCTGAGCAGTGATACAGTTTCTCTCCAGTGTGAATGTTTTAAATCCAGGGAAATTAAATTTGGATTAGGTGGAAAATAGTTGTCCTTTTAACAAGGATTGTTGTCATTTTAACAAGGATACCCAATAGGACACGAGGAAATAATAACTCAGAGACGAGAGATAAATTGAAAAACGAGTAGCCAGTGTATATACAAACAACGTGGACAGCAAGTGAACAATTTACAAGTGAGTGTAGGTGAGTTCAGTGCTATTTACATATTTACAAAAAGGAGAATACCAAACCATATTTACAAAAGGTTGGGCCCAAGACAACATCAAAGGAAAGAACTAAGTATAACAAAACCATCCCTACTCTAGAACTCAAAATTGTCTATCCTATTCTTACCAAACAACCCCTATCTAAACTACTCTAATCTAAGAACCAAAAGATACAAGGGTGGTGTCTGCCACTTACCTAGGGTGTCTAACAAGAAACATTCCTATGGTGATGCACAATGTATAGAGAAAATACTAACCTGAAACCAAAACAATTAAATCTCTGTATGATATCACTAGTTCTCTTTTTCTTTCAAACAACAGCACAATACCAAGCACTCCAAAACACAGTTCAAACAGATCACATAAACAACAACAGCACCCAGTCACTCTCAATCTCACACCCAGTCACACACTCTTCTCTCTTCGCTGACATGTCTTAACGAGCTCGAGGCGGGACCTCCGATTCAGATCCGCCAGTTGGAAGGGAGACAGACGATCAGCCAATCCACAGGCAGCTTCGCATCCATGCAGCCAATCCTTGAGGAGACAGCCTCTCAACCTTGCCTACTGAGCGTAAGGGAGACAGAGAAGCAGAAAAACACTGGGAGAAGCACAAACAAATATCCCAAACGTGCTGGCACGTAACACTTCCTCCCTTAAAATGACACATCCCGATGTGAATTCACAACATGCCCACAGAACGTGACAGGGCATTGGCAAATAGATTTTATGAACCTTTCTTATGACAGATGGTAAGGTTGTATCCTTGAACGATCAACGCCCACCTCATCAGACGCTGATTCTGATTGAACATGCGGGAGAGAAAAACAAGAGCGTTATGGTCAGTATAAACTACAATAGGTTCTGAACTAGAGCTGATGTAAACCTCAAAATGTTGCAAGGCCAATAACAAGGCTAATGTTTCTTTTTCAATGGTGGAATAACGTAACTGGTGCTTATTAAAATTCTTGGAAAAATAGCACACAGGATGCTCAATTCCAGCTGGGTCATCCTGGAGAAGGACTGCCCCAGCCCCTACGGCACTGGCATCCACCTCCAACTTAAACGGCCTGGCGAAATCAGGGGCACATAAAACAGTTGATTCTGATAAAAGAACCTTGATGCTTTCAAATGCATATCGACACGAGTCATTCCAATCAAAGGAATGGGATGGACTGAGTAAGGTAGTGAGGTGTGCCACCGTCTTTAGAGAAATTTGGACAAAACCCACGGTAATACCCAGCCATTCCCAAAAACCGATGAAGCTCTCGTCTACTGGTAGGAGTAGGGAACTCCACAATTGCTTGCACTTTAGCACACACTGGACAAACTTGACCCTGCCTCACACGTTTTCCCAGGTAGGTTACGGTGGCCTAGCATCTAATAGACGTTTAAAAACAGTCTCTAAAACAGCTAAATGTTCTTCACAGGTATCAGAAAAGATAAGAAAATCGTCCAGATACGCCTTACAATTCGTTACACCTGTTAATATGAGATTGATTAACCGTTGAAACATGGCAGGGGCGTTTCGCATTCCGAATGCCATGACAGTGTACTGGGCAAAGGCGTCAGGAGTCACAAAGGCAGAAATTTCAGAAGCCCTTTTCGTTAAAGGTATCTGCCAATATCCTTTTAACAAATCCAATCTACTCACAAATTTAGCTGAACCAATATGATCCACACAATCATCCATCCTAGGCATAGGAGAGGCATCTGGCACCGTGTTCGCATTAACTTTATGATAGTCCGTGCAAACAGGGAAAGTTCTGTCAGGTTTGGGGACTAGAATGCACGGCGAGCTCCAAGGACTACAACTAGTTTTAGAGAGATTATGTTCCAAGAGATAAGAGACCTCAGTACTCATTAGATTACGTTTTGTGGGGTTTAGTCTATATGCATGCTGCTTAATGGGCTTCGAGCTGTCTACATCTATGACATGCCCGATTAATGGCGTCTAAGTAGGTACGCCATTAAACAATTCCGGATAGGACTGGAATTAACATGCACAGTTCAGTCTGTTGCGGCTCAGATAAATGACGTAACAATGAAGGTAATTGTTGTAACATATCGGAGTTATTCAAGTGTGAGGTTTGTAATGACGGGTCAATACTGAACTCATCCTCAGGGACGGAAATGGAAAAAGGGAGACGGTGGCAACCCATTTGGGTTTCACCACAGCAGGCTCTGGTGGAGACAGCGGGTCACCTTCTGTGGACCGCTCGAGGGACAGTTTAAGCATATCAACATGACAAATGCGCTTTTTCCTTTTACTATCTGGGGTGCCAATACGATAATTCGTGTCACTGACTTTTTCTCCAACCAAATACAGACCTGAAAATCGAGCACACAATGAAGACTCAACCATGGGCAGCAAAATCATGACTTTATCCCCTGGGTGAAATGTATGAACTACAGCTTTTCTATTATCCCTTTCCGCGAAGTCACATGCATTCTGTAACCACTCCTTGAGGTCACACACATATTTTAAGACTCTTTTGGTGTAGGTAATGAGTAATTCAACAGGGTCTCTTTTAGTACTTTCAAGGGCCCCCTAACCGTGTGACCAAACACAAGCTCCGCAGGACTGAAACCCAGGGACTCTTGAACTACTTCTCACGCCGTGAACAACACCAGTGGGATCCTTTCATCCCAATCCATTTACCACTAAGCGTACACAAACACCCACACGAACCATACCCGAAACTAACTTGGAGGTCAAATGTACATGATGTAAAGGTATTTTTATAACCACCATTTCTATGCCTTGGGCAAACACACACTCTTCTCTCTTCGCTGATGTGTCTTAACGAGCTCATGGCGGGACCTCCGGTTCGGATTCGCCAGTTGGAAGGGAGACAGACGATCAGCCAATCCACAGACAGCTTCGCGTCCATGCAGCCAATCGTTGAGGAGACAGCCTCTTGTCCTTGCCTACGGAGAGTAAGGGAGACAGAGAAGCGGAAAAACACTGGGAGAAGCACAAACAATTATCCCAAACGTGCTGGCATGTAACAGTGAATGCTCTGGTGTGATGTGAGATGACCCTTCTGACTAAAACCCTGCCCACACTCTGAGCAGTGAAAAGGTTTCTCTCCAGTGTGAAAGCGCTGATTTATTTGCAGGTTAATTTGTTGGTTAAAACTCTTCCCACACACTGAGCAGTGATACAGTTTCTCTCCTGTATGAATGCACTGGTATGTTTTGAAACTATGACTATCAGTAAAATATCTCTGGCACTGGCAAGGTGTCCTTTTTCTGTGTTTTTCTGTTAGATTATGTATTTGTGAGAAGGTTTACAGAGGATGTTATCTGAAGTCTGGGGCTTCTGAATAATTAAACCTCTTCTGAGATCAGTAGTGTCACATATTCCTTTCTGTCCTCACAGAAATCCCTCAAAGTGGCATCCCCTGATGTAGCTGTGTAAGTAAATGTTGAATGTGTACGTAGGTGGGCAGTAGGACAAGAAGGTTTGCAGGTGATTTCCTTCTGTAAGATAAACATAAAATATAAAAAAATTCAGTGCCAAGTGCAACAGAATAGAGAACAATACAGAACCCTTGTGGCCCTCTTGAACCTAAAGCTTGATTTTACATTTAAATATTTAAACTAATGCTGGGCAACGATAAAAATTCATTTAATTATTTAAAAAAATATATTTTCCCTGTCATGTCCGGCAGCTTAGCAAGCAAATTAGCCCAGACTGGACGTAGGGCTGGGCAATAAAATGATAACGATATGTATCGCAATAGACACGTGATCGATATCAATAAAAAATGTGTTTGATAAAACGTTCAATATTTTTTATTCTTCGTCGGAAGAAAACAGAGGTTGCGAAGCTAGTTTGGTTGCTAGTTTGGTTGCTAGTTTGGATCGATGCCGGAAACGCAGCTGTCATAAATGGTCGTAGCACAGCAAAACAACTCCTTTTATGGAAGTTCTGATGTTTTTTGTGAATCACAAAGCTTCAGACATCATCCTGAGTTTTTTCTGGACTTCCTGTGTCGCATAGAAGTAAAGTTATAAGAATTTAAAAAACATGGAAAAATACAGCTAGCAGAGGGAGAGAGAGGGGGGGAGGGGAGGTTGGTGTTTACTCTGCAAGCACAGAGATGACTCTGTGCGCACTGGAGAGATGGAGGAGCTGTTTATCAGTGTTTTTTACTTCTAATATCATATAACTCAGCAAAAATGAGTCTAAAACCCAGAATGAGTGTCTGTGAGGCGCTGAAGCTGTGTTTTTCGACTAGATATAAACGTGTTCGTGCAGGACAGAGAACACAAGGAGCCCATGGAGTTAGCCCACATAAAGCATGGATCCCAGCCAGAGTGAGTCTGTTGTGAATTGTTTGTACAATTCATATACATGCTTGTAATATGATATAAAATAAGTGACCTGAGTGTAATTTGGTGTGTGTTTGTGTGTGTTTTCAGCCTCTTCCAGCGGCTGGCCAGCGCGCACCAGCTCTGCGCATCTAATACCCTATCTGAACATTGGAGATCCTGTGGTGCACTTGCTTGTATGTTGAATAATGTTTATTTGGCTAATGTTTGTAAAACGTTTTTAAGTTATCTTGTTTTAGGAGAAGTGTTTTGACAATTTCAAGCTGTTAAAAAAAGTGATCTCTGTATTTATGTATTTGACAGTAATTTCTTTAAAAAAAAAGAATACATTTTTAAAAAGCACATTTTTGCCCTGTTTTGTTTATATAGTCGGTCAAAGTAAAAACAAATATGTTCATCATATTGCCTGGTTTGTGCTGAAAAAAACAATATAAGAAAAATACAATATAATATAATATAATATAAGATACTCTATTTCACATTGCTGAAGTTTATATTTTTGTTTAAACATAGTAATGCAAAAGACATCAAAATATGCTTGGAGTTTCTTAATAACTGAGGGGATTGTGATCAGAGGAAGGTTAAGTTTAAAATAAAAATGTTTAAATGTAATATATTGTTTTCCTGGTCCTTATTTTAAATGGGTCATAAAAAATATCAATAATTATCAATATCGACTGATATGAAATACTGATATCGTGATAAGTTTTCAGCCATATCGCCCAGCCCTACTTATAACACTAATTTCTCGAGTTATTTTGTAGAATACACTGTATTATGAATTGTCATTTTATTTTTGTCAAAATTATGTCTTAACAACCTCCTTTCCGTCTCATATTTCTGACAAAACATTAAAACATGTTTCCTCTTGCCCACAATAATCACACCTTCCCGTATCATGTTTTATTTTATAAAGTGTACTATTTAATCCAGTGTGTCCAAACCCCATCCTTGATATTATTATTTAATCTCTCCTGTTTTTCCCTGCACTTCTCATCTCTCCCACCTTCCTTTGAATTCTATAAAACCACCGACCTTTTTTCTCCTAATCCCACTATTTTTGCCACCTTTACTTTAACCTCTTCTTTATAATACTTTTAATTTCATTCTTACTCATATTAACAATTAAATGAATGTCACTGTTTTTAACCGGTGCTTTTGCTTCTTTATCCGCAATTTCATTTCCTTGGACACCAATATGTGCAGGCACCCATAAAAATACCACGGTATCCCCATCATTTTAATTCTGTTAGTGTTTGCAGTATTTCCTTTAAAATATCTGGTCGGCTCTCCGAATGACTGTATTTTAAACTGGTCAATGAAGAACATGAATCTGAACAAACAACTGATTTCACTGGTCTTATTTCTGCTATCCACTGTATTGCTAATAATAATGAAACCATTTCCCTTGTATAAAGAGATAGCTCATCACTGATCCTTTTCCTTATTGATACAGGAAACTCTGGGACAGTAAATGCTACTCCTATGTGGTTGTCTAAACTCTTTGATGCATCTGTGTAGATCTGAACATAACTATAGTACTCATTAATATAAGACTGCACATTATATAAATTACAATCCTTACCATTTTGTCTCTGTTCTAATAAAGTAAAAGCCACTATAGCCTCTGGATGTAACCAAGGTTTTATTACTGGTAACAGAACAGTAGGACTAACATTTAATCGATTAATCTTAAGTTCAGTCGCTTTCTGTATCACAGCCCGTCCAAAACTTTTAGTTTTCCTCCTCTCCTTTTCCCAACATGGCTTTAACGTGTCTAGTGCTGTATGCTCTTGACTATGGCGTTGTAAATTAACTCAGTAATTCAGTGATAACTTTACACTTCTCATTTTCAAAGACATTTCCCATATTTCAACCTGTAATGCTGTAATTGGAGTAGTTTTAATAGCTCCTGTATATAGTCTCAATACCTGATGCTGTATATTATCTAACTTTTTAAGAGACGTCTTTGCAGCTAATCCATATACCACACAACCGTAATCTAACACAGATCTAATCAATCCCCTATATATGGCCCGTAATGCCATCCTGTCTGCCCCCCACTCACTACCAACCAAACACCTCATCGTATTAACTATTTTCTTACACTTGTTTAGTATATGTTGAATGTGCACCCCCCATGTAACTTTTTCATCAAACCAAATCCCCCAAAAATATTTCACTCTTTCCAGTTCTTGGTTATACAATTTCAGTTTCCCCTCTCTTCCAATTTTTTTCCTTGTAAACATTATCTTTGTTTTATCAACTGAGAATTTAAAACCCAATTTATATGACCATTCTTCAACTTTCTTAATTGCCTCCTGTAACTTTTTAAAAATAAAATTGAAATTCCTTCCCCTTGTCACGGTTCTCTCCTGTTCAGGTGTGGAAAAACTGAGAACACCAGTGTAGACTGACATACTTGTTCTAGCGATTTATTTACAGGCAAAACACGAAAACAAACGGGCACGTGGGCGTACCATGGAAAACAGAAAACCAAAACCTAACCAGAAGTCCTAACGTAAAGTCCAACCAGAGAACAGGAAGGGAACCAAACATAGGGTCATAAGAGTTTAATGCTACATGCATAACTTAAATACAGAGAACACAGGGACAAGAACCAATGAGAGAACAGGGAAATCAACAGGAGACTGAAAATAGGTGCTGGGGAAAACCAGACTAAAAACAGGTGCACCTGATTATAGACAGGTGGGGACAAACCGGAAACACAGGGGACCCCTAGTGGGCCTACATGGGAACTGGAGACAATAGGAACAGGGGAGCTAACAGAAAACAGGATTAGACAAAAAACAGGGAACAGGAGGGAAACAGGATTAGACAGAAACAGGGAGCAGGAGGGAAACAGGAAACAGGAGTAACCAGGGAGCAGGATGGAAACAGGAAACAGGAGTAACCAGGGAGCAGGAGGGAAACAGGAAACAGGAGTAACTAGGGAACAGGAGTTAACGAAGAACCAGGGAACATGATCAGGGCTAATAGAAACGAAGGTAAACAGGAACCGGGGCCTAACAGGAAACGTGAACTAACAGGCGTGAACAGGAACAGGAGTTAACCAGGAACATGAACAGGGGCTAACAGGAACAGGGTAAAATAGGAACTGAGCTAGCTACACAGGGACAAGGACAAACAGAGGAACAATGGGGACATCTGGTGGCTGTCACAGTAGGCTCCTTTTCAGGTAGGGGGAAACAGGGAACCAGAGAAGTAAGTCACATTTGACACCAGGGTTTATTTACATAAGGGAAACATGACCAGATGAAACAGGAGGGAACCAGAAGGGACCAGGAGGGAACAGGAGGGAACCAGGAGAGAACCAGGAGGGAACCAGGAGGGAAATCAGAAGCCCACAGGAACTGGGAGCAAACAGGGAACATGAACGAGGGCTACCCAGAACCAGGAGCTAAACGGGGAGCAGGGAACAGGAAATCAGGAAACCGGATACAGGAACATGAACAAGGACTGACAGGTACACAGGTATACACAAGAACACGGACTAAACAGGGCTGGACAGGACGAGACAGGAACTGGACAGGAACACGGACTAAACAGGGCTAGACAGGAACAGAACATGGACTAAACAGAGGAACAATGAGGACATCTGGTGGACTAACAGGGGAACAGAAACATGAACATGAGAAACAAAGAACAGAACTACCAGAACATGACAGCATAACACAAGAACATGGCAGATAAACAGAATACAAGAACAAGACAGAACAGAATACAGGAACATCCACGGCCTAAACCTCAACACCCTTATGGCGGAATTCAGTCTCTGAATATGAACATAAGCAATCATAAATTAAACACAAGACTTAGAGACCTACTGAAAACACAGGAACATGATAACCATTACTAGAAAAGAAAGAAAAAAAACAGAAAAGCAAGAACATAACCAAAATCAGGGCCATAAACAGTGGCAATAGAACAGGAACAGAAAACATGAACATGATTAAACACTAAACACAGAATACAAGAACATGGCAGATAACACAAAACAACCCAAGGCCTTAAGTACACCACCACTTATGGCTGAATACAGTCTCTGGAAATGAAACATAAAATAACATAAGCATAACATAAAAGAACATAAGCATAACACAGAGAAAACAAGATCAGAGACACAGAAAACACAGGAGCATAACCATTATGTAATGATTTTCCTAGGAAAGAATCCAAAGACAGAGTAGAATCAAAAAATCCATAAGACTTTACTTGTAGCAAGAAGAATAAACAGGCCAAACAAACAAGAATAATCCACAAAGCAAAAACAGGGCAAAAATAACGAACGTAATCCACAGGGCAGAAAACAGGAAAACAGACAGGGCAAAGTCCAAACGACCAAAAACCAGAGAAACCAGATCAGAACCAGGGAAGAAAGAACAAACAGGGCAGAACTAGAAACATGCAAGGCCAAGTACTACTAAAACAGATAGTATACTTTGCACAGAAGAGAGTTCACTCAGTCCTTAAATACCATCCAACCCCTAGAATTCAGGTGAATCGGATCTGGGTCTAATTAGTCCGTGTGAAGACCTGGATCGGCAATCCGGAGTGGACTGCCCAGTGGCTCTGGACTGCTGTCGTCCAGGTCTCTCCGTGCAATATATTACACATTAACCAAAAACACTCTCAAGTCTTAAGGAAAAAACACAAAAAACATGAACATAACCATAATCAGGAGCAAAAACCAGTCCAAACCGTTACACCCCTTTTCCAGATTGCCCCATCGTCAGCGAAGAGTGAGAGCCCCAGCCCATTATCCAAGTCTTCAAATACATCATTTACCATAATGGAAAACAATAAAGGACTTACAATACTACCTTGTGGAGTAGCATTTTCAATTTCAAACTTTTCTGAATAACTGTTTCCTTTTCTCACTTTCAGTGTTCTGCCTGATAATCTTTAATCCATCTATACATTCGACCTTTGATGCCTAACTTCTACAGTTTAATTAACAACCCTTCTCTCCACATCATGTCATACGCCTTCTCTGTGTCAAAAAAGACAGCCACTACTCTCTCTCTGTTTATTTGTGCTTTCCTTATCTCATGTTCTAAACACACAGCCGGATCCATAGTATTTGTCCCTCTCCTAAAACCACTCTGATATTTAACTATGAATTTATTAGTTTCTACATGATATATTAACCTGACCATATTTCCATCATTTTACCAATATTAGACGTCAACACAATAGGTCTATAATTTCCTGGATTTGTACTATCCTTCCCTGGTTTGCGTATAGCTACTGTCACCTCCTTCCACTTTTGTGGTAATTTTCTTTCTTCCCAAGATTTATTGTACAATTTTAACAACACATCCTTAGATACTTCACTGAGATGACTTAGCATTAAATAGCAAATCTGATTCAAGCCTGGAGCTGAATTCCTTGTTTTCCTAAGAGCTCGATTTAACTCTGCCTTTGTAAATGTCACTACATTCCTCTATCAGTAATAGGTCTTTATAGTGTTACAATGTCCTTTCCCTTCCTCTTTTATCCTCCTCACTAATGTTATCTGATTTATGTATTTTAACAAACATTTCCCCCAACATTTTTGCTTTCTCTTCATCTTTTATAGCTTTTCTATCTCCATCTTTCAATACTGGATGCCCAAATTCTCTTTTTATCCCATTCATCCTTTTAATCATACCCCACACTTGACCAGTGGATGTATCCCTTCCCACTGTTTCACAAAATCTTTTGTATTTTAATGACCCTCCAAACATTTGCTTGCATCTTTTTATATTCAATAAAGTTCTGAAAACAGTGATTATTTTTAACATTTTAAAAGCCCTATTTAGGGACTTAATTGCCCCAGGTGTCGTAAAAGACACAGTGTCGGTGCACAAGACGGAGGATCACAAAAATGGCGTCTCTGGCCTATGCCGAGTTAATTAAGGAAATTAATTAGCTCAAAAAAAGGCACACATATGCAGATATTTCATCTACGTTGTGTCAGTTAGGGGTGCAGAGGGGGTCATCTGAAACCTGGGGCAAAGAGGGCTTGTGTCTGACACCTGTTTGGAAATTGCTGTCAGTAAGGCTATAAGTACGGTATGTACGGTATACGGTATGTTTTGTGTTGTTTATGTTATGTAAGCATATTCATTTGTTGAACTTTTTAGGATTTTTCTTCCATCAGACAGGATCAACTCATTAGTTGCAGCCCTACCATGTGCGTATGGGCACAGTATCTTTACAGTCTGGTAAAACAGGATGTTGCATACATTTAAAAAACATTTCAGTTTAATTACTTATTCTAATTCATTTAATTATTACTTATCAAATGTCCAGTTATTCTGATACTGGTTATATTAATGTGTTGGTTTTTTTAGACCAGTGATTCTAAAATATGGAATGTGGGACCAGGTCAGGGTGGACCATGGCAGGGAGTTCTACTTGACTCTGTACATGCAAGAGATGCTGTCGGACTACAGGCATAGTTTAGAAAGGCAACCATATTTCCAAACTCAGTCAACAAAAGTGAGTCTACCTTTTTAACAAAATAATCATGTTCATCCAGTTTACTTTGGATGAGCTAACTGATTCCTTTATTTTTTTTACTTTCTTCCACAGAATCATACAATAGAAAGAATGTGGCCAGAGATAAATAACAGGGTAAACTACTAAAGGAGGCTCTCATGCAACTGATGGATCAAGAAATACAACATGGATAACGACACTGCAGAATACTGTATATCTAATTTGACTGGCGAACTGTGCAAAATAGGAGTGGAGAGAGTGGGAGGGGCATGGAATGCACACAGAATCCCTGGCGAGTTACATCTTGTGAATTTTGAAATATAAAACTTAAATGGTTTTGATATACATTATCTACTAATCCATCAATTATGCTTTCACAGGCAAAGGAATTCCAAATAATTTGGCAGACGGGGGCTGTCCTAAGAAAATTGGAGAGAGGCTACTGCCACATGCCTCTCCAGCAGCAGACCTGTACCAGCTGGACATTGGCTCTTCACTGATGAGGGTCTCTTGCTTCGGCACAGATCCCTTTTCAAGCGAGGAGGAAAACCTCTCAGCAGAGAGCCGTTTCACTGAACTCTACCCTGACATTTCCTTTTTGTTTGACAGCGTTGATAACCATAATGCACTTTTACATCTAATAAGCTTTACACAACAATACGAATAATCAGAAAATGTCAACTTTAATCAAACTGTGAATGACTAAACATAGCAGTAAACTGAAATTTTCACTTTCAGAAAAGTACACAATAGCAAATAGATATAGAATTAATAAAATATGTTTGAAACACTGAATAAAAACAAATGAAAGCTCTTTTTGCCAAACAAGTCTTTCCCAGTAACTGCTATGAACAGCAGTTTTCTAGGTACTGCTACATAACTCTGTAAAAAATATCAGTTAAAAATGTCTTTTTTTTTACCCTAAAATGAACATTAATGAAGTGGAAATCATTAATGAATTAATGAATTATTCAACCTTGCATTTGCATTTGATGCACTGGTTAGATGTATCCATCTACTGCTTCACACAGGTTCTGCAGCCTACAAAGCTATTGCAGCAGGTGGTAAACATTGGGTCTTCCACTGGTCCTGTAATTCATTGTATAAAATGCATGGTTTACATTTATTCCATTTTATTTTATGTTCAAAACATAAATACGCATGTCAAGCTAAATATTTAGTATAAAAAACAGAACCAATGTACAGCGTCGGAGATGTCAAAGTTCATTTTGCTATTCATTGACCGTTAGATTATATAATATTTTGCCACTGTATTCAAATTTTAAATCTACATTTAGGCAATACATATATTGTAAATCCATGTATATGCAAATATTGTGTACATATATGGGGCAGATGGTGGCATTAACAGTTAGAGTTTATCCTGTGATCAGAAGGTCACGGGTTTAAATCCCACAAAACAATGATAAAGTTGCCACTGAGGTACTCATTAGCAAAGTACCGTCCCGAAGTACTGCTCCCTGGGCGCTGCCCATGTTAGCAGCCCACTGTTCCCCCGGCACTGCCCATGTTAGCGGCCCACTGCTCCCCGGGCACTGCCCATGTTAGCGGCCAACTGATCCCCGGGCGGTGCCCATGTTAGCAACCCATTAATCCCCGGGCACTGCCCATGTTAGCGGCCCACTGCTCCCCCGGCACTGCCCATGTTAGCGGCCCACTGCTTCCCCGGCACTGCCCATGTTAGCGGCCCACTGCTCCCCCAGCACTGCCTATGTTAGCAGCCCACTGCTCCCCGGGCACTGCCCATGTTAGCTGCCCACTGATCCCCGGGCACTGCCCATGTTAGCTGCCCACTGCTCCCCAGGCACTGCCCATGTTAGCTGCCCAATGATCCCCGGGCACTGCCCATGTTAGCGGCCCACTGAATAGTTCCAGAACCCTTCCTTTGTTCTCTAGTCTCTTTAAAGAAAGAATTGTCTGTATATTGGTAAAGAGAAGCGCCACAAAATTAAGTCAAGGGGTGCCAATAACTGTAGCGTACATAGACTTTATATTTGAGAAAAAGAAGTTACAATAAGAATACTTTTAGTTCTTGTTAATTATAATTTATGAATGTAACTTAACAATTTAAGAGAAAAAAAACAATGGGTGACTTAAGGGAAAAAAGCAAAAAATGATGATAGTACATACCTTTACACATTATGCACCTGAAGGCCTCCCTGATTTGTGCTGCACCGTGTTACTTAGAATCAGTACAGTGCTGTTGGAGCTGCTGACAATATTTGAGAGAAATTTTATGTTTGCTGATACTTCACTCAGTCCTTGGAATGCCAGAAGAACTTCATCAATTTTATCATGGATTTCCTGAAGACTTTTGGCATTACGTATAGCATTGTATATACAAAGGCATTCACCTAAAATATCCTGGCAATTATTTCGGCGTTCATGTCCGACTCCCAGAGTGTGAATTACCCCACCATATTTGGGGGGGTCTAAAACTTCTATGACCATTATAGTCCCCTATTGCGTCAATACGAATAGTTGCCACAAGGGGGGGTCTGGAACTTTATCAGGGGGTAGAGTACCCCCCAATACCCCCCATAATTCAAACCATGCCGACTCTTTTAAAGTGATCCTTTTGTGACCTTTAAAAAGTATATAACTAAAGCCATCCGTTCTTGGGCTTATTTCTCTTTCCGATTATTTTTTTTCTCCTGTTTTATTTCCGGTTCCAGTAACAATGTTCAGTTGAAAATTAAAATATAGAAAATCGAGCCATTGTTTTAAAAATCATTTTATTTTCCACAAAATGCTTCGAAGTTCATTTTCTTTCAGTTGGCAGTAAAACAGTTATAAAAAATAAGGTCTTGAAATCCAATGTGTGATTTTTATTTTAAAATTGGACACCCAAATCAGGTCTTAAAATCTGTTTTCCGATTTTGGTTTCAGAGTCGAAAATCCAATGAACCCAAGGTACACGGACCCTTGAACTGATTGCTGTTTGCAGTTCTATATCTGACACGTGTCTTTTTCACTGAAGTCGGTGCTCTGTACAAAATCTTCTGACCGAAATTACCGAGCATCTGGGGACACCTGTCCGCATAGCCCTCCTGTCATTGTGTATATGTGATCAAATGCACCCAATGAAACCCCAATATCTCTGTAGGATTTTAAGCAGTATTACACGGGGTCTTTTCCCTCAGAATATTTTACAGCCACTTTTACAGCCACCAAGCTACCTTTTCCATTTTGGATTTGAGCGCAAAATGGAAAATCGGAAACCGGCTTGTTGTTGTTTTTTTTTGTTTTGGTTTTTAAACCAGTATTTTTTAAATGAAAAAAACGAATGACGGAATGATACACGGATCCCCCCCCCCCCCCAATTATATACATACCTTGGTTGTGCTGGCATACATGCTAAGGCTTGTAAAACAATCAACGGCTGTAAATTTTGTTTGGTTAGCTTCAATGATTAATTTGCACATTTAAAGGAAAAAATGTTCGCCTTCTAATATTTTGACTTTGGACTTTATATTAAAAAACAAATCTTGTAATTTTTGTTTAGTTGAATTATTCATTCCAAAACGAAAACTGAATAGCCAAAAACAAGGACCCACCTATACAAGTAGCGTGAGGCATCTTCATAAAGATTATTTTAAACTACTTCACTCCACAGCAGTGACTCTGGCAATATGGCAGCAACATTGACTTATGATGCAGCTGGTCATCTAGTCTAGTCAGGTGCCCCCCAGGATTTCAGATCAAAATTACTGATTTTTTTAAGTATCAAAATGATTGCTTTTGTGGTGGTGTTTTCTCAAAATTTGCCAGAAATATTTTTTATTTTGTCCCTTGCTAAACCCCATCCATGGTCTACATGGATCAAGTAAGGGTATAATATGGGTAGACAGATTAATTGTATTAATATTTTAAAGTTCACTACTTTGGTCTATATATTATTGCCTCAATAAAATCCAAGATTTGTGTACACAAGCCGACACTGGCATTTACCACATCTTTCCAAAATTCTACAATCTTAAATGAACTTAAATTCTTAAGTTAACTTAAATTCTGACAAATGTAAGAGCATAAATGTAATAGGCTTTGAAGCTGAAATGATAAGTCTACATCAGAAACAATTGCCTTGTACCTTTTCTAAATTGCCCCAAAAAGAGAGAACCTGTGGAGATCAGCTAACATCAACATAACCCAACACAAGCATATAGTGAAAAACCGCGTTGTGGTACAAAATGCCTAAAATGCCTATAGTGTAAATCCTAAATATGCCTCAAAATATGCTCCCAAAACACTTTAATTTAATTTTAATTTTAATACATTACACCTAACAAAAATATGAAGGTAGGTAATTTGTACTGTACAGTGAACTCTGGCATTTTCTTTGGTATACCTGTAGCTTCCTGTGGTATAAGCTGGTAAATACCGTAGTAAATGAATGCATTTTTTTAGTAATAAAAATACAGTAAAATGTACAGGCAATCACCAATTTTAGCAGACATTGGATGGCGACCAAGCTCAACAGCCTCTTTAATTTAATTTATACTACTAAAAATACAGGGCTTTAAGAATAACAAAACGAACAAACCTCTGAAGTTGGCAAACCCTCCTGAGGGATATTTCCTCTGTTCCACCGATATTTCCACATCGGGGCAGCTGGTAGCCTAGTGGTAAGGGCATTCGCCCTGAGATCAGAAAGTCCGGGGTTGTTTCCCAAGACCGCTAGGCACCGCTTAGGTACCCTGAGCAAGGTACCGTCCTCACACACTGCTCCCCGGGCACCGTGTTCCTGCTGCCCCCTGCTTCACTTGGTGAATGGGTTAAATACAGAGGCTGGATTTCGTGCTGTGGTGTGTTCACGTATGACAAATGGTCACTGTTTCAAAACAATCATCTAAAGCTCAGCATGCTTTTATCCTAGAAACATATAAGTAAAACAACTAGAAACCTTGAATCTTCTAGCTTTCATATATGTGTGTTGTACATTAAATATATCGATGGCTCTTTGTAAATGGAATAAAAAGTACTCTTTTTTTGTGTTCTCTGGAAAGTACAAGAACATTAATACAGTGTTCTTTTTTATATGAAAAATAGCTGAATTTACATTTACATCTGTTGTTGTCACGTCCTGTCTGTGACCTTGAGTCTCAGAGGGACAGTTCTTGCCTGCAACCACCAGGGGTTGCCACGAGACCATGGACTTCATGAACTCTATTATGTTCACCGGTGTCTGGTTGTCTGTTCTGCCCTGTTGTCACATGTCTGAACTCACCTCATTATTACCTGATTCCCCATTGGTTCCTCATCATGTCTACCCTGTATATATAGTCACTTCTCTCTGTTTCTAGCCACGATAGCATACCCTCACTTTACCTTCCCTAGGTCCTCATTCTGTGTTATGTTTTGTTCGGCCCTCGTGCCTGTTTTGGTTCTGTTATACCCATGTAAATAAACAGTATGTATAAGTTTGGATATCCGCGTCGGTGCTCTCCTTCCACTTCAACAACACCTGAATCGAGCCATGACAGAATGCTACCGTCCATTGAGATGCGCCACGGACCAGACTTTCCTACATTCAGACCCGCCTCCCCGCATCTGGACGACGACTACATCCGAGTAGGAGACCGGAACCACTCGAACCATACTGGTGGCGAAGGAAAGGTCGAGTCTTTCGACCACCATGGTGTCCTTGCAAGTCTCCCCCTCACTAACTCCTCGGATGGATCTGTCCAACCATACGACTCTTCATCCGTTGAATCCGACGACGGAGATTTTACGTACGGTTGGAACTGGCGCCCATGGGAGATCCCCGAGAACTTCCTCGATGAAGGAGCGGTCGACAAGGAATTCACAGATGCGAGTTGTGGACAGTCGGAGGACCCCATGGTGAGGACGGACGTCCAGTACCGTATCGTGCAAGCTCCCGTGGCTCGAAGAAAATGCCGAGCATGGAAGAAGGGGAAAAATCTCTCATCTCCTCACTGCCGGCCTCATCTCTCATATCCTCACCGCCGGCCTCATCTCTCATCTCCTCACCACCGACCTCATCTCGCTGAGGAGTTCCGTGTCTGGGCGGATGAAGGGGGATGGAGTGGGGAAATTTTGGTATATCTTTATCGGGGGTCGGGGGGGGGGTTAGACCCCAGAATACAAGACGAACTCTCTAAGGGAGTTCTGCCCTTTACTATAGAGGAAGTCATTCGGCTTAGCTTAAAAATTGAGTCCATTTAATCTAGTTTTCTCCATTTCAACCTCAAGCATTCCAGATTTACATAGCTCAGCTTCATTCATTCCCAATACATACAATCCAGATCCACTCACTCCAACGTTTTTCCCTTTAGCTTTACACAGTCCCAATCCACACAGTCCAGATTCATACACTCCAGGTTCACACAATTCAGATTCCTTTATTTCTGCTTCATTCATTCCAGCCTCACTCGCTCAAGAGTCATATAGTCCAGGTTCACACAACTCAGATTCATTTAACTCAGCTTCATTCACTCCAGCCTCACTCGCTCCAGATTCACACAGTCCAGGTTCACACGATTCAGATTAATTTATTCCTGCTTCATTCACTCCAGCCTCAAGATTCATACAGTCCAGGTTCACACGGTTTCAATTCATTTAGTCCAGCTTCATTCACTCCAGCCTCATTCGCTCCAGATTCATACAGTCTAGGTTCACATGATTCAGATTCCTTTATTCCTGCTTCATTCATTCCAGCCTCACTCGCTCAAGAGTCATACAGTCCAGGTTCACATAATTCAGATTCAGTTAACCCAGCTTCATTCACTTCAGCCTCACTCGCTCCAGATTCACACAGTTCAGGTTCACACAGTTCCGATTCATTTAGTCCAGCTTCATTCACTCCAGTCTCACTCGCTCCAGTTTCATACAGTCTAGGTTCACACAGTTCAGATTCATTTATTCCTGATTCATCCTCTCCAGCTTTACTTGCTCCAGATTCATACAGTCCAGGCTCTCACAGTTCAGATTCATTTATTCCAGTTTCATTCGTTTCAGCCTCACTCGTTCCCAACTCCCACAATCCAGATTCACAAAGTTCAGATTCACTCATTCCAGTCTCAGTCATTTCAGCACCCCTTGTTTCAACTTTACCCAGTTCAGTGCCATTCATTTCAGGTCCGTTGACTCCTGTTCCTCTCATTTCGGCTCCATTAGTTTCGGTTCTGCACTTTTCAGATTTATGCAGTCCAGCCACTCATATTCCAACCCCTTTCAGCACTAACTCACTCGATTCTACACAAAATAGAAATAGTACAGAACGGATCAGCCCCGTATCGATCAAGTCGAGACCAACCAACCTTACCTTACTCGAATCAGCTAATCCTTCGGATACTGTGACAGGACACGTGAAAGGTCCTGCCAACTTCATGGAACCTCCAGCCGGCCTCCCCGCTCCGCCAGTCAACGTCATGGACATGCCTGCCAGCCTCAGTAACAGCCCAGCCAGCCTTCCCGCTCCGCCAGTAGGCATCTCGGATACGCCTCAAGATCTTGGTTACATCTCAGCCGGCCTCACTGGTTTCTTGACCGGTCTTGCGAGTACCCAGTCTGGCTTCCTGGACGATCCAGTCGACCTCACTGATGCTCCTGACGGCCACTCGGCGGCCTTGGCCGATCCTGCCATCCTCACAATCGGACCTGCCGGCTTGCTACTCCCTTCTAACGACCAGCCGCCAGTTCCTGTACTGAGCGGTCCAACTCCTAAACCACCGCACGTTCCCGTACTGGGCAGTCCAACTCCTAAGCCACCGCTGGTTCCCACACAGGTCGGTCCAACTCCTAAGCCACCACCAGTTCCCGCACCAAGCGGTCCAAATCCTAAGCCACCGCCGATTCCCAAGCCGGGCGGTCCAACTTCTGACACACTGCAGGTTCCTGTACCGGGCGGTCCAACCTCTGACACACCGCCGGTTCCCGTTCCGGATGGCCCAACCTCTTACCAGCTGCCGGTTCATGCACCGGACGGTCCAGCCTTTGACCAGCTGCCAATTCCTGCGCCGGACCTGATACTGAGTGGATTTAGGGCGTGGGTCCACCCAAACGTCTTAAAGATAGATCTGTTCCGTAAACTGGGTGGCTGGTCTCTCACCTTGTCTTTGCCTCTGTGTGGTCCGCCGGCTCCTCCAGTCATGATACCTGGTGGACTGCTCGCCTCACCTCCGATGCTGCGGGGTCGCCCGCCACCTCCTCCTCCTCCCCCACCTTGGGGGGTCCTTCGGTCTGTGTTCTTGCACTTCCCCGCTCCGTTTTCTAGCGGTAGGGCTGGAAGTTTTTCCTTTGCGCCCCAGAGTTGCACGTGGACGGGGGGCTACTGTCACGTCCTGTCTGTGACCTTGAGTCTCAGAAGGACAGTTCTTGCCTGCAACCACCAGGGGTCGCCACGAGACCATGGACTTCATGAACTCTATTATGTTCACCTGTGTCTGGTTGTCTGTTCTGCCCTGTTGTCACCTGTCTGAACTCACTTCATTATTACCTGATTCCCCATTGGTTCCTCATCATGTCTACCCTGTATATATAGTCATTTCTCTCTGTTTCTAACCACGATAGCATACCCTCACTTTACCTTCCCTAGATCCTCGTTCTGTGTTATGTTTTGTTCGGCCATCGTGCCTGTTTTGGTTCTGTTATACCCATGTAAATAAACAGTATGTATAAGTTTGGATATCCGCGTCGGTGCTCTCCTTCCACTTCAACGACACCTGAATCAAGACGTGACAATTGCAAAATTTTTAAATGATATTTTTCTTAATTATTTAGCACTAATATATGTATGAGGGGAAAAGTGGAGGATATCTATGGTTTCCAGACATTTTCTGGAGTTTTCACCAAAAATTATTAGTTTGTTCTAAGAAAAAATTACTGAATCCAAAAGACTTTGATTTCATTTTAAACTCAGCTTTATACATTACCTTTGATGTAAATGTAAAGGTAAACCAGTATACACGCTGAACACTTTACACTGAACTGGCGTCTCCCACAATTAATTTATGCAAACATGTTTTCTGTGGAATAAGCAAATATGGTAATAATTTAACGTAAGTTTTAGTAATAAAAATACAGTAAAATGTACAGGTAATCAACTATTTTTTTTTTTATTCAGACGCTTCCACAGGAGTCCTATTGTAGTGACCAGCCGGTTAAAGCAGACACTGAGTGGAGACTGAGCTCAACAGCCTCTTTTAATCTAACTTAGAGTAATAAAATACAGGGCTTTAAGAAGGGCTTTAACAAAATGAACAGAACTCCAGAGGTCCCACGGGGAAAATTCTGGTCTGCAACTGCCACAGATGCAATCAGCAGCAAGGATAAATATATAACATTCTTGGATTGGGTACTTTCAAACCTCCTGCCTCCAGGGTTTTTTCACCACCCCAAGACCTGCTTTCTTTGTGTTTCCCTGAACAGTACAAAAACATTAATGCGGTTATATTTTATATGGAAATGTAGCTGAATTTACTTTCAAATTTATGTTACAAAATTTGTAAATTCTATTTTTCTTAATAATTTACAACCAAAATGCTTAAAAAAAAACATTTTTTCCACAAAAAAGGAAAAGAAAAGTGGAGAATATTTGCCGTATTGTGGGGATTTCCGAATACAATTATCAGTTAGGTTCTCCATAAAAAACAGTGTACGACTGATTCCGTGACTCCTGATCCGCCTGGATGACTGTAATTTGAATCAAACAGATAGAAACAAAACCTCTGTCTGAACAGACACTATCAACATTTCAGGTTCTACTTTCAAACTTCACAGCTTTACCAAAAATGTTAATGTGACTACATCTCAGTGTCATCAAGTAAGTCATCATCTACTTCCAAAAGATATGGCTGATTATAGTACGTACAGGAAATCCAGAGCCCTAAAGTTACTGCATGATGTGGAGCGTATTCTGCTTGACAGAACAAGCTTGTAAATACTATTGCTGTGCTCAGCATCAGCAGAATTGGACACTGCATCCCTGCAATGCAAAGCCAGTTTGCTCAAGACATGCACCATGCCAAAACCATCAAGGTTCACAGTCCCACTCACAGCTGCTTGGAGTGCTGCTGGTCCAAACATATTGAAGTAGCTGTTGTATATATCTTCAGACAGTACTGAATAGAAGCCAGAGATGTCAAGATAGCTGTTAGGGCTATTTGGCATGAATTAGATGTATCTTGGTTGGAAGACTCTCACCTGCTTCAGAAACTCAATGCCAGGTTGTCCAGTTGTCATGTATTTGGTCAGCTGTTCTTCAGCAGCACTAAATGCTTGTTCAACCTGGTTGATGACTTTAGATTTCTGCTCTCGAAACAACGGGAACTGAGAGAAGTACTCAGCACAAACTTCTTCATGAAGCTCTTCATCTGTCTTCAAGGTTATAAAAGACGTTAGTTGTCACAGGAATTCTGCTTTGAAACATCCAGTATTTTTTGTCAACTATGTCTTTTCCAGTGACTGCGGAGCACTACAGCCTCATACCTGAAAGAGGGAGAAATCATTTGTGATGAGATGATAAATACAACTGGTAAAAGTTCACTTCTTTTGCCGTTTTAATAGTTATAATACTGGGACTGACAATGAAGCATAACTAGTCATCCATTAAATGTAATTTGGTTGTTTCCCACAGATGGACTATGTACAGTACAGTTAAAGTTCTGATAGATCACTACTTTCTTGCATGACATCAAAGCTTCCTGATAAGCTTTCAGCATGTAGGCTGCAATGCAAACGTTATCTCATTCTATTTGGTGAGCGAGCGTTAGCTGGCTCTGCAACCAGAATAAACCTGAATTCCTAGCAAATACATCTAACACACAAACATTCACTTAACTCTACTGACCACACACAAGTTTGCTCATAGACAGGAAGCGTCTGTCTCTGATAGCACATTCCACACACTCATCACACACATTCCAGATCACTTCCAATTTAACTAGTATGAATCTTCAGTCATGGTCACCTACCCTCTGGTTTTCAAACTTTTGGCTGCATTCTGGTGTTTGTGTCCTCGTAGATGCTAATTTTCTGTGTATTTTCTTTGCTGGTCAAGAAATTTTTTGTTTTGCTCGGTCCTTTGCAGTGATAAAAGATGGTAAATGGGACTTGTCTCTTCATTAATTAAAACAGTGCATGTCATCAGAGTAGTGATCGTGCATGGGAAATACTGCCACCAGCAGGAGTCCGGGTTAGAATAGTTGTGATTTTACATGAAGGATTTTGGCTTTTTTTTTTTTTAATTATGCGACAGGATAGAAAATATGTGGCATCGCGATAATATGCGGTAAATTGCTGATTTCAGGGATTTGACACGATTGCAAAATTGCGAAAAACTGGTAGGACTGTCTATACCTAAGATCTAGTCTAGTAATATTTTATACCTGTGATCAGTGAAGCTCAGAACTGCAGTACAGTCATATTCAGTCCGAGAGACAGTAGATCAGATTAGATTACAGTAATTACAGTTACATTCCAAGAGCACCCGCATATAATGAAAAACCCAGTTGTTGTGTTTTGGTAAAAAAAAATGTCTAAAATGCCTGTTTTATAGTGTAAACCCTAAACATATTGTTGCTAGGTTACCGGGACACAGGGCGCTGCTCAAGATGTTTTTGTTCAGCATTTTAAAATGTTTTATTATTTAATGTAAATATTCAGCAGATCACTACATGGTATTATATCGTCTATATATTTTATTATTATTTTCACTATTTTTCTTGTGGCAAAACACGCTACTGTGGCAAGAACTTTTAAGGACAACACAATCCACTGTCTACTTTTTTAAAAGGGGCTTAAACATTTCATTATAATATAATTTATTTGCTTAATGTAATGTATCTATTCTTTAACTTTCATTTTTTATTTCTGGATAACTTCTGTAAAGTGCCCTTGAGAGTTGTGAAAGGCGCTTATAAATAAAATGTATTATTATTATTATTATTATTATTTTGTTATTAACAACAACAAAAACAACAACAACAACAACAATAATAATAATAATAATAATACATTTTATTTACATGACCCAAATATGCTCCCAAAGTATGCCCCAAATATGCTCCCAAAACATTTTAATTTCATTTAAAACTCAGTTTAATACATTATCCTCAACAAAAATATATTAAGGTTGTAACGATCTGGCCTAAATCATGCAGTTTGTGTTAGTTATTTAGGCCTTTATCCTTTGTTGTAAACTTTACCCCTTTTTCATGTTGTAAGACCTTAACCCTTGTTCATATTATTTAGGTCTTATACTTGTTTATTTGAGGAGCTTGAACCCTTGGTTTATTATGAGTATG
>JBBJLR010104412.1:0-24551 GCA_037577145.1 Brachypetersius gabonensis | reverse complement strand
CCGTCCTAGGCCATGATCCAGGCCTGAGTGAACTGAAAAGCTTTACACAGCTAGCACTGTTTTCTAATTGCTATTGAGGAGACAGTCACTTTGGTTTTGTTTTATTAACAATATCTCATTAGTAAACACCAGAGACTGTCAGTTTCAGTTGTTTATGGGTCAGTTACTTGTTCTTGCTCTTGCCTGGCCTTGTTGATGATGTCCTTAATTGATGTTATCTCTCTCGGTGGTGCATATTTCTCCACCATCTTCATGCAGTCTTTATGGCTGCCCAGAAACTTCAGGGTGTTTCGTGCATGCAGCCTGTAAGAAGATTAAAATAGTTTTCAGTGCCGGTGCGTGAATGAAACATGTTTGCAAGTCAAGACACAGAGACACAAGTTGAATACCTCACTTCCTGCGCGGCGTCCAGAGCCAGTTTGCTGACGGCGGTCAGAAAATCGCAGGTGAAGGCCTGTTTCCCCTTCAGCACGCGATAAGGTCCCAGCAAGTAGGCGAGCTTCTCCAACTGCAGTGCAGTGCATATTCTCACCGCAGCGTTTTTGTGACTGGAGAGTGAACACAGTGAGAAATCGAGTGAATGCAAAACAACCGTATACAGAAGTGCGTCTTGGGATGGTGGAATACTGCTTCACTCAGACGGGAGGTTTAAAAGTAGCCATTCTGAGAGCGTTATTCATTTCTCCTTGCAGCTGACTGGCTGCTGCCATGTGACTCATCTCTGGCAGCTGCAGTCTAGAATTTCGCCCCGTGGAGCGTCTCAAGTTTACCATTACATTTTCTTTAAGAGTAAAGTGTTTGAGCATATTTGGGGGGGATAATTAGTGTTTCGACTATAAAAATAAATTTATAGTCATTTTTTTAAAATCACATCACAATTCACAGGTGCTTTTGAACCGTACTCCCAGTGAATTACGGGGGTCAACAGTACTCCTTTACATTGAATTCAAACCATTACATTCAATTATGAAGTTATAATCTTAGTTTTACCTGACTCCACCAATCAGAGCATCCAGGACCCAGACAGGTGAGCAGCTCTTCACCATCACGCTGAGGGCCATCACCACATTCTCCCTGATGAACTGGCTGTGCTCACCAGACTTGCGCAGCAGGACCCAGGCAGTGCTCTTCACCTCCCAGTCCATCTTTTTCTTTAGATGGGCGTAGAGGTGCGCCAGAGTGAGAATGGCAGCACGAGCCACCGCAGAGCGCAGGTTCTCCACCTGAGACAGAGAAGAGTAGTGAGTTTCTCTCTGTACATCAGTCATGGATATTTTTTAGAATCAAGTCAAAACAAGCGGTCAATAGGACCATTTCAGATCAAATCAAAACTGCAGATTTCCTTTTTGGACCTCATTTACTGGTCTCACAGTTCTCAGTACAGAACCTCCCATCCACAGTGTGTATGAAGTGTGTGTCTCACCTCCTGGGTGACTGCCAGGCAAATTGGACGCAGCTTCGGTTGAAGGACTTCAGGATGGTGTTCTGCCAAAGCCCGGACCAGTTTCAGCCCCTCGGTCTTACTCTCCCTGTTTCAGAACCAGCACATTAGATACAGACCAATACATTTCAACTATGAAATGATTATAATAAAGATTTAATTTCATTTAACGCCTGAGGAGCAGATGTAGAGGACAGTGGACGCTGCTCCTTTAGAATCTAAACTCTTCTGTCTGATCAGTGTAAGGTTGGTGTATTTACTCCAGATCACTACAGTCATACCAATGCTCATCCTGCAGAAGTTCAAGCACACGGCTGAGGGACTTTTCAGGATCCTCCAGGGGCTGTTCACTGTTCAGTGCTGGGGTCTCCAGTGGCTCTCGTTTATCCTGCCTAACTTCCTCTGGACTCCTCTGTCTAACTAGGCTTCTCTGCCTGGAGATCTTCCTACCTACAATTGTTTAGACATTTGTTTCTGTGGTTATAGCCCTCACTACTGTTTACTCATGAAAACAAAACGGTTTCTTTTCTGGTCCTTTTTACATAAGAGGCCTGTGATTTATCAAGTATAATCTATCAGCTCTTCAACCCTCAGAACGCTGTTGTAAAACAGTCTAGAACCGGTGTTTGTTCTACACGCTCTCCGTTTGCTGCCCTTTCTCTCGGGGTGAGGGAGCTGGTTCTGCATCAGTGCAGTGTTATTCAGCTCCTTTTGCTGGGTTGCTGCATGTGAGCCCTGTAGTGTTTTCTCCTTTTTAAAAATTCTAACACTCTTTCAGTACTGGAACTTACCTGGTGCACCGTTGGCCTTGATCTTCTCCGTATTCAGATTCCTCAGCCTGGGCAGTTTGAAGGGTTTCTTCGCAACAGGTGAAGGGCAAGGTGAGTAGAAGACGGAGCTCTCTTGCAGTCCCGGAATCCTGTACCGCACACTCTGGCATGTACCTGGAGGGTCTGAGGCCGGGGAAAGCTCCATGCAGGCAGCTCGGGTATCAGAACGGACAGGGTTTCTTCCTTGTTTCTTCTTGTTTTCCGGGGGCAGATTCTTCAGCTTAGGCAGTCTAAGGGGCTCTTCCGCAGCAGGTGGAGGGATAGGGCGGTAGAAGGGGGAGCTCTCCCGCAGTCCCCGATCGCGCTCCATTCTCTCTGTGCGGTAAGATGTTCGACGCAGTGTGTTTCTCTCACACGAAATGATTCAGCTGTGATGCGACGCTCTTTATATAGGCCACGCCTCTGACGTCATCAGTGATGTCGTCATGGTTACAACGTCTGGGGGAGAGTTAGAATCATGACGTCATAGCCGGGTGTGATGGCTGGCTGAGACTCAACTTTAATCTTAAAGGAGCGACACCCACTGAAGTACTTCAGGAAAAGTAAAATGTTTAAAATCTCATCAGGGCACTGAATTCCAGAACTGCAGTGAGAATCTGCCAGTTCAGGAAAGCCCTGAAGGATATAAATGTATTAAATCCACTTCAGTATAAAAAGCTGCAACAAAACATCTGACAGGTGAAAGTTGTTTATTCATTATTTGCATTTTGTGCCTTGAACAAACACGCTCCACTGTAACAATACACGAGAAATGAGGAAAAAATAAGATTAACTTAAATGACAGGAACACATTCTATGAAACAAATTAGAAATGTGAGGCATTCTTAATCGTATTTAATTTAAATAGAAAATTGCTAATTAGTAAGGTGAAGTCTGTTGTATAGAGGAGAAATGTGGGTGCTGTAAAAAAAATCCCATTATCTATATATGAATGCTTTTTACTAGATAGTCAGATTGATAGATAAACGGGTGGATTTATGGATGGATAGATGGATGGATAAATAGGGTGAAACAGGCGAATATGGGTTTAACTTTACATTTTATTTAAGAGTAATGCATTAAAATGAGTTTAAAATGAAATTAAAGTGTCCTGGGAGCATATTTGGAGGCATATTTAGGGTTTGCACAATAAAAATAGGACTTTTTTTACCCAAAGAAAACAATGTGGGTTTTTTTTTCCACTATATGCGGGTGCTCTTGGAACGAAACCCCCATGAAAAGTTGGGGATTACTGTAACCGTACCAATAGTGAAATACTCACCACTCCAGAAGGTTTACATAATGTCCACACTTGCTGTCTGTTTATTGTTTGTCTGTTGTCTGCTGTCTGTTGTAACCTGCACTCTGTTGAATGTTGCTGTATTTTTCTCAGTGGTCCATGGAGAAACTTTGTCTCGTCTCACAATGTATTCAACTCTGGACAGAACTATAAATTTGTGCAGGGCCGCTCAGAGCTCATGTGCACCAGTGAAGGAGCAGAGGAAAACAGAAATTGTAAAGACAAAGGAGCAGAAATTAAATGTAATAAGCAGTCAAGCTCCAAGTTGCCAGTATCTTGATTTGCAAGACATCATATCAGGGTGTGATGTTTCAAGTTTTATTTAGGAAGCATCATTCATAGCAGCATTTCTGACTATTTTTGTTCACACTTAAGAAAGAGTTCTTTGCATTAGTGCTGTAGAAAGAACATGCAGGTTCTCTAAAAAGCCATTTTATTAAATGATACGAGTGAGTGTGAAGAACCTTTACAACGTTTACAGAACAGTTCTTGAGGAACCCTTCACTTGGGGTTCAAAAATGGTTTCTTGATGGCATCTCTTAAATAGCCAATTGTAACCTCCTTATTTAAGAGCGTACAATAAAGACAAGCACAAAAATATAAAGGTGTATATATATATATTTCTGATTTGTTGGGGAATTTTATAAACTGGTTTTGGGTTGCAGGTAAACTACATGGACTAAAGTATGTGGACACTCAGCCATCAGACCAAGATGAGTTTGTTGAACATCACATTCCAAAACCAATCACTGGGAGGGGTATCCACATACATTTGTCCATATCGTGCATGTAAATGCAGCAATCACTGATGATCTGGTGATCTGTCATTCATTAGCTTTTTTATTTAAAAGGAAAAACCGCCATCAGCCACCAGAACAGCTTCACTGAAGATATTAGAACTGCTTCAAGCACATCACTGAACAATCTTGAAAATGGCAGACTTGAATACAGATAGCCGCTGGAAGACATAGAAGAAGGACGCATCAGGTTAGAATCAGGAGAGCTTCTGCTCTGTTGGAATCAAAACATGACACTGACAGTTTACTGATAAGGTTTTTTGTCGACAAACACCACAGGTGTGTTAAATTAAAACGAATCATGACCAGAACAGTGATCAGGGGCAGGTCTGTGACTACACACATATTACACCACCAGAGGGAGGCAGAGAGGTCACAATCATAGGTCTGGGCCTGAGACCATTTTAAAGAGGAGTCTGATGTTTTACTTGTTTGACACCTCTCATTTAGTTACAAATGGTCATCTCTGTCTTCACATGCCAATTTTCATCTCACTCAGAGTGTTGGCCTGGGTTTAAATCCACTATCATGCACAGACAGTCTAGTATTTGAATTGTAATTGTAAGTGTAAAGTGTAACTACCCTCACTGTTAGAGGGGGGTCGCTTGTTTTAGTAACAGTAGGGATACTTCTCACCATTCACCCTCCAAAACGTTAGCTGCAGGGTGAATGGCGAGTAAAGAGCTATGTGTTGGAGTTGTGGAGTAGTACCTGGGCATACCAGTGGGACCATAGTGTGCAAGTCTGTTTTAAAGCTGACTGACCCGAGAAATAAAAAGACGTATTTGTTCTCTTTCACATTCGCTACGATATTATATAGCTCAAGGTTCGCATTACTTCGATAAAAGCACCGGACTTTCAAAATAAAAAGGTTTTTAAAAAACCTGCGTTAACTAGGGATAAAATAATTGTCTGTGTTACGGAAACAATAATAATGCGTAAACTTTCCCAGCCCTAGTTTTAATGTAACAGAAGTTATCTGGGTTTCCTCTATGTCAGAATATGTTTAATACAGTTTAAACTTTGGAAAAGTAGTTGAATCAGTGATACTGTGTTGGTTAATGGAGGGGCAAAAGAAAAAAAGGTTCCATGTGGATGTGTCCTGAAATAAAGTACTAATTAGTGGATGAGCAGAACTTCTTAGCAGGTTTGTTGACAAAGGAGACTGTGGGACTGAGTGCTATGAACACAAAATTATGAAAATCATGTTTGCAAAACCATTCAGTTCTATTAAAATACATCAGGTTTGACTGGATTAACTTTGACAAGGAAGCTGTTCTTCAGATTCACATCTGGAATCTGAATTAAGTGCACAATTAAAATACCACTGAATTATCACTGCACCCCTGTTTCAGTCTCTTCATAATTTACATTGAATTATTGTGTGAATGCACTGACTATATGAGGGGGGGAAGCCATAAAAGCTTTTAAAACAACATTTCCTAGGAGTTTATAGGAGTTTTTCAGTTTTTAAACATTTTCCTCAAACCCAGATATGAGATAATTCAATTTTAATATTTACTTAAAATGTTCTGAGAACAAGAAAAAATGGACCTTTAAAAAAAATTCCTTTAAATGTAAGGCTGATAGCCACCGCCCTGTATTTCTTCATGGTCTCTTCTCAGAAGAGCTCTTCTGGTTCACACACAGGGATTCTTGGCTGTGAAATAAAACACAAAAAAATATATACACTTTTTATACATACAGTAGTTGAACCACCCCTCTTTTCTTTAAAATGTTCTTAGAATTTTACAAGGTTCCGACCACTCAGCATTCAGCGCCACCAGTATACTGATCACAGCCTGATCATCTGGAATCGGGTTCAGGAACTGGACTGAAAATGAGAATCTTTGAAAGTCCTTCAGGAAACCTGGAGAACTATTCCTCAGAACCACATTAAAAATACAAGAATATCTGGATCTTTGGAAGTAAATCATGAAGAAATGAGGGGTGGATCAAGACTTATGCACAGACAGTGCTGTATATTAATTTATGCAAGATATTTTCAAACCGATGGAACTGGAATTATCTGTGTGTGTTTGTGTGTATATGTGTGCATGTGTGTTGTGTGTATGTAGTAGGACATTAACACAATAGTCGACAAGTCAACTACAGAGGCTCGAGTCGACACCCAATGAGAGAAGTCGACTAGTTGTGTGTTGTTGGGTTTTTTTCTCTTTCTCTGCCCTCACTTGGGTACAAAATGCAATCTCTGCATCTGATTAGTTTACATAGACACGTTCCTTAGTTTAACCAATTATTATAGTCCCTTCAGAAAAACGGCGGTACCGTTGGTGCGAGGGGAATCTAAACACGAGATCACAAGACGAAAGACACACATGTGTGGAGATCCTTCACTCTACACACACAAACAGCATGGTGACCTGCACTACCTGCAAGTCTGTGTTAAAGTACAGTAACAGAACCGGCCTTCTGCATCTGAAACGGCTCCACTAGCTAACATGCCTTCGCTAGCACTGCAGGGAGTCGTACTGCTTCCGCTTAAACTGTTCCCAGTTGCTGTTACCAGAAAATTGTTTTGTTTAAATGTCATGTTGACTGTAAATAATACAGAGAATACAGAAAAGTTTCTCAGTGTTAAAAGTCTGTGTTCCTCCGTTGCGTGTGTGAGGACGTCATCAAACGACTAGTCCACTCGACTTCGACTTTGCTGACCCTAGTTGACTTGAAACAATCTGTCCTTAATGCCCTAGTATGTAGATGTATGTGTTGTGAGCGGCATGTATGTGTGTGTGTGTGTAGACCTACCCGACTGCTTGACACAGCAGGCCTACAGCACAGGGGCAGTGTTGGTGTGGAGCTTCCTCGTCCCAGAACAGCAGCTCCAGCAGTTGGTTTGGTTGCTCATGACAACCTTGACCCTGCTGAGGCCTCGGGCGACACACCGGGAATAACAGGGCTGAGGAGTGAGAGAGAGAGAGAGACAGTGAGGAGAGAGAGATAGGAAAAAGGGGATGAGAGAGGAGATAGATCGGAGCTAATATATACAGTGAGGGTAGTAGGAGCTGCAAATCAGTTTTAAGACTGGACTGTAGGGACTACAGTACTAATCAGGCCTTTATACAACACTGATACTCTGATACAGATGAACTCAGGAGAGGAATCAGTACAGGGACATTTCTTACCTTTCTTTGTTAATATATTTTATTGCTTTAAAACGATCACACTTAAAACAAATCATGTCAATACACAAGAGAAAGATACAAAACAAACAAATCTTACCTTTCTTATAGTAAAGGGACAGGAGGGAAATCATGTCCTTACTGCTCTTAGCTGTCTAGTACTTACTTTCCCTTTGTTTGTTTGTTTCTTTCTTTCTTTCATTCTCTCCTTCCTTTCTGTTTTCCTTTGTTTTTTCCTATTGTAACTTGGGCATTTACTTAAACCCAGTGAATAGAAACTGTGGGGAATAGAAACTCTAGTTGAGATATTTCAAGTTCCAGAAAGTACCACATTTTCTTTCTTTCTTTCTTTTTTTCAATATAATGTATATGACTTGTTATTACTATTGTTAATAATAATAATAATAATAATAATACCTCCTCTTGTGCTTATCCACTTTTAATACCCATACTCCTGTCCCCAGATGATGATAATAATAATTAATTATTGTACTGAACGGTACAGTAGTCCTGAGATCGATGTGGTGTTGTATATTAATAAGTGTGTTAGTGTGAATCCATGAAAAACGAAAAGGAGGGTAAATCTAGAGACTCCACACTACAATGTTAGTATTCAGTACTACAGTATGATGATATTTTTTTAGCTACAGTATGCTTTAAATGGAAGGGATGCACCCAAGGAACCAACAGAGCCCACTTGTGGACTGATCCATATTAAGACATTAATATCTGGATATCTCACTATAATGACTGAATAATAAATAACTGAAAATACTATATGGCATTTCTTTGTCCTCATGTGAAGAGGTGTATGCAGTTATATGGACACACTGTTAATCAGCCCTGTCACTGTGATACTGCAGAAGAAGGCCGGAGGGAAAGAAAAGCCAAGAGACCACAGAAGAGGACGTGTGTGTGTGAGGCTAAGAGAAATGAATGGGTGGAGAAAGCATGCAGGAATTAAAGAAAAGACGAGGGAAAGCAGTAGATTGTGCCGGAGTGAGGACGACCTGTGAGCTCCAGGGATTTGCAGATATCTGTGTGTGATTTTGTGGCTGCAGCTCTGGGCCACGCTGTGAATGATATACAGCTTCACACACAGAGCAGTGGGTTACATTTGCATGTCCATGTGGAAACGCTACAACTGGCTGATGGAATGAATAGCAAATGTGCAAAGCCTGAAGAGGAAAACTGCATAATGTCCCTGTTTTCATCCCCAGACAACAGTTTAATCATTTTAAAGAGGGAAAGGGTAATTACCCTTGGACCAGCTGAAGTGACTTTTGGTTTGGTTGCTCATGACAGCCCTGACCTTTACATTTTAGAATCCCCCAGTTAAAATCTGATCATCTCCTTGAAGAACAGAATCAGAGAGATCTTTGGAGCAGCTTTATTTGAGTTTGCTTGAGTTTTTGATTTGAATTCATCCATCCATCCATCTATCCATCTGTCTGTTTGTCTGTCTATACATCCATCTAGCCATTAATGCACCTATCTATCCTTCTCTGTGATCTTTGTCAGATTGAGTAGATTAGATTAGAGTGTTCTGCTAGAATGATTCATACGTAGGTCACTGTGTGTCTTAACCAACAAAAACATTCCTCTGAAACTGGTCAGGTTCAAGGACTGGACTGGAAATGAGAGCCTGGAGAACTGGTCCTCAAGAACACATTAACATGAGTGTTTGTGAGCGTGTATGTGTGTGTATTACAGTTTTTCTCGATTTCTAAAACCCTATAACCAATCTTTTGAACTAAAATTTCAAAACCATAATGCTATTTTTCGAAAAGCACACCCATTTCCCTGAACTATACACACTATTCCCCTGCTTTAACACATGAGTCAGATTTGGTGAGCTGTTACTACAAAACTTTACACACAAATCCCTACATTTTTCAGTGCTTACACAATGTGGTCATTTAGAAAGCACTAGCATTCAATAATTTTAACTTAAGTCAGCACAGCTTGAGCTCAATTAGCACACAATTAACCAAGTGGAAACACTAGGAGTCAAAATTTGTCACACACCAAACAGAAACTTTGATGGATAGATAAAAGGGCCAACGTCAGCTCATTCAGGTTTGAAACCATGCAAATGATGCAAAGCAAGAGGTCGAGGAGGAGGAGGAGGAGGAGGTTGAGGACGACGGCGAAAAGGAAGGGGAAGAGCAAGGGCAAGGAGACAAGCGGACTCAGATGAAATTCGAGCCACTTTAGTTGACCATGTCCTTGTCCATGGTATGACTATGAGGGAGGCTGGGCAACGAGTACTACTGTGTTATGTGTTATGGGTCAGTGTGGAGGGAATGTCACTATGTGCGCAGCCATCAGCCAACGAGGGGTACTCCACCGCCATGCCATTCGAGGACCCTATAACACTACTTCTCCTTGCTTTTCTTGATGGTCCAAGACAACATATGTTCCAGCTGGACTACAGGGAACCAGCACAGCCAGAGCAGCCTTACTAAGTTGTTGTTTGGGATAACGTGAGCTTCCATTGCGCTGCTCTGGTTCATGACTGGTTTACCAATAACCCAAGGTTTTCTAACATCTTTCTGCCTGCATACTCTCCCTTTCTAAACCCGATAGATGAGGTTTTTTTTCGGCATGGTGGTGGAAAGTGTATGACACAGTACCTTATGTCCGTGTTCAGCTCTTCCAGGTCATGGAAGAAGCCTGCCTAGACATATCAGTAGATGCATGCGCCACTGCATCTACTGATGTGCCACTGTCTATACATTGGTTGCGTCTTTTGTATTCATCATGTGAAAAGGTTTTTGAGGGGAAGAAACTCAAGCAACATAACTTGCCAGTTTTGGAAATATTGTTTTTAATTTATTGCACCAATGTGTAAGACTATGTTGTAGTGTGTGTGTTTTTGAGGCCTTGTGTGTGATGTCTGTGGGCAAAGATTGGTTTTTCAGCAAGAGTGAATGGTTTTGAATGTAGAGCTTCATTTTACGAAAATACGATGTTTGGGAAATTGGGTGAGACGTTATGGATTTGTGTTTACTGTTTTGAGAATACAAGGCATAGTTTCAGGAAACGTGTTTAAGCAATCGAGAAAAACTGCAGTATGTGTATGTGTGTGTGTGTATGTGTGTATTAGTATGTGTATGTGTTTTTACATGTGTCTATTAGTATGTATGTGTCTGTTTGAGTGTGTGTGTGTTTGTGTGTATTAGTGTGTGTGTGTGTGTATTAGTATGTGTATGTGTGTTTACATGTGTCTATTAGTATGTATGTGTCTGTTTGAGTGTGTGTGTGTTTGTGTGTATTAGTGTGTGTGTGTGTGTGTGTGTGTGTATATGTGTGTATTAGTATGTGTATGTGTGTTTACGTGTGTCTATTAGTATGTATGTGTCTGAGTGTGTGTGTGTGTGTTGTGTGTGTGTTTGTGTGTATTAGTGTGTGTGTGTGTGTGTGTGTGTGTGTGTGTTAGTATGTATTAGTGTGTGTGTGTGTATTAGTATGTATTAGTGTGTGTGTGTGTATTAGTATGTATTTGTGTGTGTGTGTGTGTGTGTGTGTGTATTAGTATATGTGTGTGTGCTTGTGTGTATGTGTGTTTGTTACCTTTGTGAAGGGCACAGCAGTGCTGTGAGCTGCAGTCGCTCTGGGCCTGGCAGATTGTGCCCGACTGGCCTCTGGTCTTGTTCTGCAGGCAGAGACCCCACACACACAGCTGCTCTCCACAGCACTCCTCATCTTTCACACACTCCTGCACACACACGTGGGCAGGGTGGCTCGTAAAGTCCAGGAGAAACAGACGCTGTGTTTTTGATTTGGAAAGTGACTCACCGTGTTGGTAGACTTGCAGGGAATACACTTGGAGCTGTTAATGTTGTAGAGACAATAACTGTCCAGACTACAGTCTTCATCAACTAGACACTCCTGCAGAGACACAATACACACACTGTATACACACCGACACTGCAGCTTTTGTTCTGGCACTGCATCACTAGTGATCACTTCATAATGAAATACACACTACAGAATAGACTATAGAGATCTGCAGAAGACATAGAATGTGAGCTTTTTGGGATGTGTGTGTGTGTACTAGCCTACATTCCCAGGTCAGGAAATACCAAAGTTTTATTCCTCCATCCAAACCAAACTCAAGGGACCTTCTAATGTGAACAGCCCACTTACATAAAAAAAAAACCCCACCCCCACCTCATAGAATGGAACAGCCACCACTGGTAATGGCATCTCGCTACACTGCAGAAATAACTGTAAAAAATAAGTAAAATCAAATCAAAAACAAGAAAATATGTACTAGAATCAAGCAAAATGATCCCAATACCTTGAGAAAATCGTTGAGTAAATTGCCTTTAAAATAAAAAAACACGATCTGTTATTTCTTTTCATGATTCTCTGGCTTGTTAAGATTGAATTGTTTGTAGTGTCTTCAGTTTAATGTAGACGTTTTATTCTCTGAGAAGGAAAAGTGGTTGCCCTACACACACTTCATTGCTCATTCCCAGGTTTCCCTGCTGTAACCCTACATCTTTTCAGGGGTATTTTGACTTTTTGAAGTATTTTTATCTTCCTCCTGTTTTCTTATATTTTGTTGTTTACATTCTCCTTGTACCTTTGTTTATGCGTCTGTTTCATATTAGTCTGGATCAGATGCACAAACAAAGGCACAGTGATAATGTAAACCCCCCCCTCTGTTATTGTCATTTCTAGTTGTGCATCTTTTCTTGTGTTTTTGTTAAACCTGTTTTTTCTCCTTTTATTCTGCGGTGCTTCTGTTCATGTTGTCCTTTGGACTGTTTTTCTAGTCTCTTGTGTTTTCATGTATTACCATGGTTACCCTGCCCCCATAACCACGGTTTACCCTGCCCCCATTTCCATGGTTACCCTGCCCGCATCGCAATGGTTACCCTGACCACATTACTATGGTTACCCTGACCACATTACTATGGTTACCCTGACCCCATTACTATGGTTACCCTGCACACACTTCTACACTCCTTACTGTGGTTACATTATCTAACCAATAACATCCTCCAATGTGAGGGCCCATATAAGAAAACAAAATGACACCCCTTGTATAGTGTGTGGTGTAATAACACAGGATGGAGCCTGAGCCCAACACTCCCAACACACCAGTTTTCATTTAACATGAATACATCAGAGCCAGATGTGTTCTATCACAGATGTAACAAAACTCTTTATCTCTGCATTATCTCCCCAAGCCAGCACACCTGATTCTCACTACTTTATGAAACTGACCCTCACTGTTTTCACAGCTGAATGAGGACTCTAATCTAAACATAATATCTCCACACAGTTGTTAGTAGTTTAAAAGCGTTCCATTTTTGCTTTCAAAGCTGTAGGAAGTGTTTATCAGATCTGCTGGACTCGCTTCAGTGCTGCCTGAGCTGAGGGTCCCGGAATACAGTGTGATTTTCCTTTAGATAATTCCCTTTTTGAGCCGTTACTTGGAGGTCCTGAACAACCATGCAGTCGTGATCAAAGCAGCCTCTGGAGTTATAGAGTCTAGACTGGTGTGGGAGGCTTTTCCACAATGAGTCATTTGAAAAAGTGCAGCCTGGCAAGCATTTCCTACACATCCTGATTCCATCAATCAGACCAGCAAAGCAGCAACTACGAAACTCCTCTAACAGCGGCTCTCAGCTCAGTTTGTTTTAAAGGTGCAGGATTAAAAAGAAGGACTCAAATGAGCCCTTAAATCAGGAGCAATTTGAAAACACCAAACAGTCTCCCGAATCTGCACTGGACTAGTTTTTACAGTCAATCAATTTGAACTCAATTACTAAAAAGGTAGATTACTTTACCAGAGTATAATTCAACAAAAATTACACATCTGGAACACAGACAACCCAGATTACAGTCTTAATATGGCAAGCAAATTGTTTGTTTTACTGTACATGACAAGAGAACATGGTTGTATTTGCCATCTCAGACCTTAACAGTGTGTAATGTTGGGGTTTTTTTTGTTGATTTTTGTTGTTTTTCCAAAGCAAAGGCCTGTCACAATGGTCCATCTTATTCTACACTGACCCTCCCAGGCCAAAAACCCACCCACAAATTCCATCTGATGCTGCAAGAGTGGGGAAAAAACGAGAGAAGCATTCATGAATAACTGTAACTTGACAAAATGCCATGGATTTTACTGCAGCAGCAGCAGCTTTACAAAGAGTGGCATCATGGCAGGGCTATTAGGGCCACGAGTCCTGACCACACTCACTGAGCCTGAGTTTTCCATGCATTCCTTCCAGTCTATCTAATCCCAAAGCGCTCTGTCCCACTGCCAGGGGACAAACCACAACACAGCCACTAACGGTGCTAATGGCACAGCCGGCTGTGGAGCAGAACCACACTGCTCCTGGGCTCGGTGGCACTCGACCCAGCTGGTCCGATCATTTTCTTTTCTAATACTTTTTCTGGAACAGAGATGACGTAATGGCTTCTTTCAAAGTGTCTGAACATGCAGGGACAGCAGTAAAGCTCCTGCAGTGTAAAACATGTGGTCCAGGCCTGGAGAATGTCCTTAGACTTTACAAGCAAAGACACAGCCCACGGTGGGAGATGCAAACATGTTGAATCATGAAGTGTATGACTCATGTTTGGAAAGCATTGGAGCGCTGACAGCACAGAGCAAAACCGCCGGACGTCCACCATCTGCCCTTCAGGAGCTCAGACCAGTGATTCACAGCTCTTCACAGTTCAGTAAGGAAGAACTAGCAGCTGAGTGACGGTCCCAACTGTACACTTACCTTAACACAGGTCAGCCCTGATGTGAACAGTAAAATTATTTCATCACTGTTTTAACAAGACACTGAATGGTAAGTTTTTACAGTCATATTTACAGACCAGTAAATTATACAGGAGAACAAATTTTAGTGAACATTATTTTTAGAGTCTCTCCATACACTGGCTAAATTTAGGGCCTCTAAGCATACTCTCTATATGCATATCGTTTTAACAATATCCAGTTTGCATTTTGTCCAAATGCCAGTCCAAATTAATTAATCGCTTAGTGATCAATGTTTTTTTACTGTTTTAATGTTCATTGATAATGATAAGAGGAAGATGAAAAGGAGGAGAAAGAACCAAGCAGCACTAATAATCATATGAAGGTAAATAAGTATAAGCGGTAACAGTAATAAATATAACAAGATTAATACTACTACTCCTAATAATGATCATCAACAGTCACCATCACTGTCATCGCCATAGTTATAATAATGAAAATCCTAAGTGATGGCAGTGATAATAATAACAGTAACAGTAATAATAATAAAGACTTAGGATAGAGGAGCAATAAGTATAAAAAAGAAAAGGAAGGAAGGAAAGAATACTTTCTTTCAGGGGGTCAAATTGTTGGAAAGCTGAGAAAGATTTATATAATTCTTTGAATTGTTTAATTTTTAGGGATTAACGTATTTATAGTTTATTGATTAGTGTTTAGTCATTAATTACATTGCAATTTGAACGCAAAGTCATCATGTTAAAGTCGTGTTCAGCATTATGATCATTCTCAACTAGTCACCTTTGTGTGCTGCAAAAGACAAAAACCCACACCAGGGGCATCTGACCAACGCACTTTAACTTACAGTATATACACTAACCTCCATGTAAACAAACAATGGTTGTTAAAAAAAAGTACATATATACGATTATAAATGCTCGATCAATCATCAAAATAATTGCTGTATACATGGTTTGTTTCAGACCTATATTAATATGACCATACTTAAAAGTCTCATACAGTTCTAACAGCTTGTTTTTCATGAACTGCTGAATGTAAAGACCAGCCGTCGGGCTCCAACAGAGTAAACATAAATTTATAAATTAAGTTTTATGAGCTCAATGTGGTAACACTTAAAAACTGTCCTGCAGGAGCTGTCTTTCATACCAGCCCTTAAAACACTTCAAAACACTAAAAGTCAGGATTGCTTTTATAGGCAGGCAGCACACACATGCACACAGATATTACACACACACACACATATTACACACACAGACACACAGACACACACACACACACACACACACACACACACACACACACACACTTCCATAAGAATGGCCTAGTGGTATCATCATTGGCCCTGCAATCAGAAGGTTGTAGGTTTAAATCCCAACTGCTTGTGTCACCACTGAGGTTCTCTTGACCAGGGTACCGTCCCCACCCACTGCTGCCCAGCGCCCCTCATTGGTGGCAGCCCCCTGTATAAGCCCCCTGGGTTAAATACACACGTTGAATTTCACATTGTTGACACTGTGTTCACGCATGACTATAAGGGTAAATCAATCAAATAAATTAAATTAAATAACACTTGTGTCAGCCCGCTTAATAACATAATCACATCCTCTCAGTGATTATATCACAAAGAAGTTCTGTCTTGTCAGTAATGGGCTTTATGTAAGTAGATGTAAGTTACGCTGGATAAAAGTGTCTGCTAAATGCTTTAAACGAGAATAAATAAAGAAAATACAGAATTTGCTTTGTGACTAAAGCCATCCTGATTAGGCCTCAGGTTAGAGGTGTTGCTCATACTGGAGTTGTAAACATGCACTCACATGATCCACCTCGTTCCAGCGGCCGTCCTGAAAGAGAATTCTGGAGAAGGGAGTGTCCCCTGTCTGACCGTCTGTTTCCTTAAGAGGACAAAACGAGGGGCTATCAGCAAAGGAACCAAAGCTCACTCCTCTCTAATAACTCACAGATGTTCATTATGGACTGAACAGGCTTTTACTGAGTCTAAATTACACCAGAGTTAATCGGCGTACAGGGATCCATCACAATGGGTTTTAAGTAACATTTTTAGCCCCAACCCCCCATCCAAAACACACTGACACACAAAAGTGAATACAAATTACACTCTATAAAGTAAAAAATAACAGTAATTTAACTGTTTTCCTCATTTTCCATAATTAGATTTTGAAATTGTTGGCAAAAAAAGTTAAAGTCAAATTGTTTTGAGGTGAAACTTTCTCATAACTCTGGTAATACAGTGTCTCAGAATTCAGGCAGTGCATACATATCAGTTTAATCTTTCTATGAGGGAGCTTTTTGAGGCATTACACTAAACGTCTGGTTCCATTCACCACCACTATGAACAGTTCTGATGCAGTAACTTTCTCCAGAGTATTTCATACCAATCACTTTGTATCTTAACCATTTATTGAGCAGAAATATGGACACAAATGGTGGAATTGTGCTTAGATTCCAGTCTGAATGCTCGGAGTGCCCACCTTCGCTCCTGTAGTGTTCGGGTTCTGGGAGCTGGAAGGCAGACTGTAATCGTATAAATCCCTGGAAGTCTCATTTTCCATCTGAACACAGAGAGAACAAAGCAGCAGTGTGTTAACTGAGTGAACTGAATGTATTCGGACAGGTGGGTGTAGTTTAGGACGCAGTGTGACTTAATGTGAGCTGTAAAAATGAACTAAACTTCACAGATTTGGTTTCATGGGTGATATGACAATATGAGATCATGAAAACGACCTATGTGCTGACGTTCTGCCAAAGCCGAGAGATTGTAGTATTGTCTAAATAGGCTACATTCTATCTATCTATTACGGTTCTATACCCTTCCTATTTCACTATTTGCTAGTCCGCTTAATGCCAGCCTTATAAAACAGCACTCAACAAACAATAGTTTGGTACTGTTAAGTAACTTGCAAAATAGTAAAAATCGATAGTTACAAATTAATATAAATACTGATATAAATCAAAATCGTGATTTAGCTGTAAGAAGTTGTGATATGATATTTTTGCCATATCGCCCACCCCTACTTAAAGGACTGTGGCCTGAACCGCATCCACAAGACCTTGATGAAGATCTGAGAAGATCAGGAGACTCTTGGTAGATGTACTGTGATGAAAATGAATTGCGCTATTTAAACAACTATTGACTTCTAGTCAAACTTTCGACTCCAGACTTGTCCTGGTTGAGGGTCTACATCTAGGATAAGCGGAAAATTTGTATAAACAAGACCTTTTAGACAAGCCCTTGGATAGCTTTTATTAATGTCTTTGTTTTATTTTGTATCCTGCAATATCAAATTTTGTTGTTTGTGACATCTGTCTCTGAAAAGTGTTTTGTAAATAAACGTTACTTACTTTCTATTACTTTAAAATAATAAAAACACACCAATCACCATTGATTGCCATCATTACTTTTTAAGAAGATGGATCATTATAATAACTTAAAATGAAAAGACTGGTCTAGACTAGTCTAATACTAAATGTAAGACAGAAATGAGTGCACACAAAAGAATTCTATTAAAAATGGTAATGTAAAAACTGTGAGAGTGGTGTTAAAGGTCTCCAGTGGTCCTACCTGATGAACCGCCTCCTCCAGTTTGTGCTGTGTGTCCTCCATCAGCTGCTCCACTTCCTTCAGCATGTCGTTTAGGGAGATCTGGCCCCGAGCCACCCCGACCCCCAGGCCCACGGGGTCAGCCAGGGTGGTCCTCTGAACGGCCACCAGGCCGAGACACAGCGAGAAACAGGAGAAGAGCAGCCGGCGTTCCCCCTGCCTTTCCATCCTGTCCTGGATCAACAGTCCCTGCCTGCACTCCTTTATTTGGAAACTGCAGAGGAAAAAAAAAGGCTGGAAAAAAAGACTTTTGGCTCCCACCAGTAGCTCTGAAGGGCCACAGATTTAAAGAGACAGAGCACCATTCCAGCACTGTAGACACATGAAGAAGCTGCTAAACTCTGTCTGTTCTGTCAGTCCGTCCGACTGTCTGTCTATCTGTCTACAGTATCTGTCTGTCTATATTTTATCTATTTTTTGTTTGTTTGCTTATTTCTGTTTTATTTGTTTGTTGATTGGTTTACTCATTTGTTTCTTTTCTTGCATATTTTTACATATATGTTTCATTAATAGTTAGTTTTTTGTTTGTTTTTTGTTTGTTTTTGCAGGCTGTTTTGCTTATTTTTTATCGTGTTTGTTGGTTTGTTATTGTTTATTTTCCCCCATACATTACATAAATTGGTAATAATAAAAATGTTATCACTGATTAAAGTGATCCTGATAGCTCAAACTCAGTCTTCCTTTGTACAAGTGGCAGTTCTCACCTTTGTCCTGTAGGTGGCAGTAGAGGCCAGGCTCTGTTCTTTTCCATGCCCCAACACAGCAGACTCTGAAGGAGCATTTTTTTAAAAAAGTTCGTGGTCTCATTAAAAGGTTAATATGTAAACAAAGTCCACAGAGTCATTTGCTGTGAAATGCTTTAAAGTAAACCCACTTTGAATCTCTCTAAAAGGTCCCAAAAGTACATCCCAGATAAAGATTTTACTGCTCACAACAGGCTTTTCTTTGTCTCATCAGAAAAAAATCACCTTCTAGTTGGAGAATATTGAATAGAATAGAATAGAATACAATGGAATTAACAGAATTAACTTAAGACAGAATTAACTTAATTAAATTAAAAACAATGAAAAAATCAACTTAAGCCTTAAGAAGTTCTTCTGCTGTTCTCATCAGCTTCTCAGTTTCTTCTCTTTTACAACCTTATGGATCAAAACTGTGTAACTTTGATACCTCATGGATCAAAAATGTTTAACTTTAGGCTTTAATTTGATCGCTAACACTTATTTCAGATGTTGTTCAAGCTCATTTATAAGCCAAATATGTTTTCTTTTGGATCTTCTGGTTTTTCTAAGGATCTGATTATCTGAGGTGAATCAAGATCAGAGTGTAGGAAAAGAAAGTTCATCTTCAGATAATATACTGGGATCAGCCTGAGATTACTCTTTTACAGGGACTGAATTTAAGAAGTGGGAGAAAATGGTCAGAATCTATTAGTTGTTAAACCGAGCTCAGTTCTATCTAGGAGAAATAAACTGGACAAAGAAGAGTCTTACCTTCAGTGTTCCTTCCCTCTCGCGTCGCCCCAGACACTGTTCTGAGATCCATCCATGGAGGAAGAACATGCAGAGGTTTGCTTAACAAAAATAATCCTCAAATAATGTGTTTTATTTAGGGTGTAGGTTCACTGGTAGGTCTGGATAGAATTATATTATTATATTTGTGAGAGACTTGTGGTTCCATTTGCAACCACTGTAAAGTCAATATGACTCTTTGCAGTGAAAATTTTCACAGCACTGGATGGCTTTTACTCATACTGTAAAGACCAAATTACGAAGATTTCATGGAATTTGTCTTTACTTCACATTTACCATTCATATTATTTAACACTAAAACAAAATTTCATGTTTTTGGAAGAGTAGGTGTTTAGATTGGATATGATATAAAGAGAAAAGTATTGGGACGCCTGACCAATACATCTACAGGGACTTTGACCTTGGAATCAAATCTATAGACTTTAATATGGAGTTAGTCCATTCTTCTTGGAAGGCTTTCCACAAGATTTTGAAGTTTCTGTGGGAATTTGTGTCCATTCATTCTATAGAGCTTTTATGAGGTCAGAGACTGATGTTGGACAAGAAGGTGCTGGATGGGGTTGAGGTCAGGGCTCTGTGTGGACCAGTCAAGTTTTTCCACACCAAACTCATCCAGCCATGTCTTTATGTGCACTGGGACACAGTGATGCTGGAATAGAAAAGGTTCTTTCCCAATCTGTGTCAACAAAGTTGGAAGGATGGCATTGTCCAAAATTTCTTGGTCTCCTGAAGCATCCTTCACTGCAAAGAAGGGGTCTTGCCCAAACCCTGAAAAACAACTCAAAGACCACATTATGAAGATTTTCCTTTACCTTCACATGCACTATTTATATTTTTTGACACTAAAACAAAGGTTTTTTTGAGAGAGTAGACATACAGAGTAAGTGTTTAGTATTAGTATCAGTTTGTAGAGGTTGAGGCCTACGCCTGTACTGTCCCTCCAAGAGTTTGTCCTTTCCCAGAGGGACGTGTTTCTGGAACCTGAAGCTCTCCAATGACAGCTGGTGTGTACCAATAAAACCTGAGCTGCAGAGGACTCCGACTTGTTTGTGTGTGTGTGTGTGTGTGTGTGTGTGTGTGTGTGTGTGTGTGTGTGTGTGTATGGGCGCATGTACATGTTGCACTGTATGCTCTTCCTATTGCATATGGCAAATTCTGACAGCTATCATCAATAATCCAGTAAATGTTTGCACTTCTCTGAGCAGTTTTAAGTGATAAACATTTTATTTTTGCTTAATTATGTCAGTAAATGAGTTTATATTTTACTCATTAATATTTAGTAGATTAAAAACTCCTTTTTCAATTTAATTTAATTCTAATGCAGCATTTGCATGGCTTTGCAGTTCATCATAACCTCAGACAGTGAAGCTTTATCATTTTTTTTACTTGATTGTGGATGCCAAACTACTATACCCACCTCTCCTGATAATCATTATTGTCTAATCAAATGACTTAAATGCGTGTTTTCTGTACATTGCCACCATAGGCGATCTGCTAGAGCTGCTTTACGTGTAAAGTGTCAATTTGTCATATGTGAACACACCACAGCACACAATGTGCAATTGTTTTCTGCATTTAATCCATTCACTGAAGCAGCAGGTGCTCAGGAACACAGAGCCAAGGGATCAGACTCAAGGGTACCTCCGTGGTGCGGCTGGCATCCTGGGATTCGAACCCTCTACCTTCTGATTGTAGGGGCAACGCATAAACCACCAGCTGCTAAAGTCTTGATGGTGTCTGTAAACGAATAAATGAGATTCCGTGTGCTTGCATGTCAATTCAATATATTTTTGAATATATTATAAATAATACAGCAGTTATTTATTTTTCTAACTGTTTCATAAGTTGTTCTAACTATGTCCTCGCTTCTGATTGGCTCCGGTACCACCGAAACCCCGCCCTCCAGTATAAAAGCTGTTGAGGCTCGCGCTAGAGCTTCTTAGTCAGAACTGACTGAGGGAAAGAGAGATTGTTTGATAGATATGCTTCATGTTTTGGCCACAAACTGATTTCATTTGACAAAAACACACGTTAAAAGTTGGAATACAGTCCACGGATATTTTTAAATACACGCCAGCTGCCGAAGGAAGGGCAGTGGGCTGCAGCAGCTGTCCCGGAAAGTTAAAGTACCAGCCAGTGGTGAGTTGACAGGACTTTTACAGGCTTCTTGAATAAGGAGCCATTCCTTTAATGTTTGAAGGAGCCATTCCTTATTTGTTTAAACCAATGCTATGATAATGAAAACTGACTTGAAACGGTGCCGTTTGTTAAGATATCAGTTGTCTGGTCAGGTGTCCTGTTCCAACTGTAACATGTGGTATCAAGTGCAGTGTTAAATATTTCAGTACTGCTGAAATACTGCTGGCTGTTTGAGGTTCTTCCCTGAGCTTACAGTCCACAAGTGCTGTTTTTTCTGAACGTACAGTCCATCGGACTACTATTGTGCCACATCAGGGTATTTCCCAGTTCATTTAGTGCAAAGTTTATTCTCATTGTATTGTAATGTCTTCACCTGGGAAATGTAGAGGGGAGATCAGGTATCTGCATGTAGGATAGTGTGGCTCCATGGTGCACATTGGGGAAAAACTAGTTATATTAACTTAGATATACCTAAGTAACCTATTATGTATATAATGTTTCTCTTGGAACATTCAGTCAACAGGCCGACTTCTGATCAGATGTGTTGTCAGAGTTTGTCATTATGTTCTGTTGGTTGCTCTTTTAATCTTAGGCCTAAATGATCCAAAAAGAGAAGAATATTACCCAACAAACTTGCGTAGATCCTGGATATATGGAGTTCAGCGGCAGCTCTATTACAAAATCCATACTTGAGGAGATTTTGGATGTTCCTAGGCTTGTGCTTGAGAATTGATGTAGCCGTGCTCTTAGTTTTAGATTGTTATACTTGCATCTTGTAACCATAACATATACTATTAGTTGTGCAATGCATACCAGATGATGGTCAAAAGCAAATAAGCCACCAGACTGTGGGACAGATTCGTCATTGGCATCTTATTAGCTCCCTCATGCAGGATTATTGTTTATTGTTGTGGCTTTACTAATAATCCTCAGAGGATCAAATGACTGGCTGCAGCTGACAAGGGAACTGAAAGATCTTCCTTTAATAAGCCATCATCATCACTCATTCACATATTAAAGGATCAGTAGAGATTCCGTCTGCTGCCCTTTATGACGTTTACAGATAATTAGGGGACAAGAACACAGCACTGAAGCTTGTTTGAATTAAAGATAAGCAGGGACTTTGTGCAACAAGTTTCATCTACCAAACAAATTAAGACACAATGGTGTAAATACTGGAATCATGTGAGAAAGAACTTTCAGGATATTTTCATAACTAGTAAAAAGAGCTGCTCTAGTGGGCTAGAGGTGGGCAGAACGATTATATTACAGCCATTCTGATAAACTGATAATATTCCTCTAAGGGGAATTTCTTGGATACTATAATCAACTGCTTTGCCATGTTTAATGCATAAAATAATAAATAAGATTTTGTGGTTTAATTTAAATATGGTGTTTCTTTTTGTCTGTTCTAGCTTGTCAGTGAAATTAACTCGATTATGGATGAAGGCCTGCCCACCTACTGTACCCACGTTTCCTAATAATTATTCTAAATTATTCTAATCATTAATGCATGTTTTCCACACAGTTACACAAGTTATTGGCTGATTGCTTGGATAATTTAAAAATATATATTTTAATTGTTCTAAATAGTTTAGTTTTATTTATTTATTTCACTGCATTTAGCTGTTCTAACTCTATCCAAGCTTCTGATTAGCTCCTGTTCCAGTGAAGCCCCGTCCTCTACTATAAAGACTGCAGGTGCTCTTGGAACGTAATGCCTGCAAAAAGCAGGGAGTTACTGTATTATGGTTCATTAGTATTATATTGCTTTTGCATCACTCATCATTGCTGTAGACGTCATCAGTGAGTGTTTCAGTTATGCCTCTTTGTTTAAAATGTTTTGTATTACTTGCTTTACTTAGTATTGCTTTATATCTCAAGCACTATGAGACCCTGATATAATGGTAAAAATCCTGCATTTCAGGCCATGCAGAGGCTCTCAATTTATTTCTCCACAAGAAAAGTCGTTTTGTGGCCATCTCTACTGTTTTCATGTTTTCACAGTGACATACTTGTGTGAATCTTTCAGTGTAAACTTTCTTCCCTCTTCTGTGGACTGAGGGGCTGTTACTGAACTCTGTTGCCTCGCCTGGGGCTAATGACTTATAAGGGCTGTCCTGAGTTCTGGTGGAGAGGATGACAAAAATACACCAGTGGAGTGGCCTCACTCTCACGTCAACTGTAGATCTGTCCGAGCGGCAGCAGCATTTGACCACGGGCGTGAGAAGAGACTCCCAACCGACCGCTGAGGGAACACTTTGGCTCTGTGCTGAAGGTTGCAATTACAATATTACTTCGTTGTGGAAAGCTGCAAGCTCCTGTGGGAGCCCTATAGCTTTTCAATTGGCTAATAGTGGATGAAGCCACCATGCAATCAGTCCTCAGCCCTCAGTGATTGTTGAGGAGGTGCTCAACTGTTGAGGAGGTGCTCAACTGTGAGCAGAGCTAATCAAAGTAACTGGTCAGTAACTGGTATGGGTTATAGAACAGGACCTTGAAGTGCAGGTTGAGGATTGAGTGACCTTCGCTCCAGTAAGTGTGTGCTGTTAGTGTGCTTAGTGTGTGCAGCTCTGATCAGCCTTTGGAGCCAATAGAGCTTTAAGTGATACAGCAGCTAATTAATGAAAACCTGATTAGGGCTGGAAGCAACACGTGCATGCTACATCCACATTGAAAAATTAAGACGTGACTTAGAAGTGACATTCTGGATGTGTGTTATTAATGAAAGCCCTTTTTTGTACAAAAGACAACAAAGTTCTGATTGGTCAGCCTAATTTGAGCCACCTTTCATTTCTTTATATTTTGCTTTGGATCACGTTAAATTTTATCCCTGTCAAACTGTCTTGCATATTAAGTAGATTAAAATTTAATAATGGGAACAAATGTTTTACTGACAGGCTGCAAAGTGCCTAAAGATACAAGGAGCCTAGATAAAGGAGCTCCACACACTCAGCATTCAGCACCACCAGTATACTGATCACTGCCTGATCATCTGGAATCATCTGCTCCTGGTTCTTCACTGG
>JBBJLR010104389.1:0-24569 GCA_037577145.1 Brachypetersius gabonensis | reverse complement strand
AATATGCCCAGTCCTTCCCTACACACTGACAGCATATGTATTAATTAATTCACCGTTTATACATCGAATAAGTTGTGCATATATATCGTTGTACAGACAAAAACACTCTTTAAAAATTTATTTTTGCAAACCCATAATTAAAAAATATGATAAATATCCGATTTTGTAGGCTTCCTAAAGCGTTTAAAACAGAAAATCTGATGGTTTAAACATGAATGCTGCTTGCGGCTAAAACCTGTTATTATTATTAATAATATTATTTCAAAATAATATACAATTGTTATTGAAATTGTTTTATTGCTGTTACAACGTACAATAATAATTGGACTCACGCCGCTCTGTCTGCGCACGCGCAGTCCCCGGCCCAGTTCAGTTCTTTCCGTCAACTCCATATTGTCTCTGAAAGGGCAAAATAATCGGAGGGGACTGACTCCAGCCCGGCCAGGAGCCCCTCCAGACCTGCGCCCATTCGAGAGGTGAACCGGCCGGATAATTCGGCATATTTATCTCAAATACACACAAGAACTGACTGCTGCTAGATGGCTCAGCTAACTGTACGGTCCCGGCTGGGTTAGCACTAGCTTCCCCTCGGTGTCTGTTTATATCGGTGCTAACCTTAATAACAGCACTCAGAATGGGCTTTAGATGCGTTCACAGCCAAGAGGATATTTTTTTAATACGAGAGCTGGATGAATTAACGGTAAAAAAATAAAATTAAATCAAATAAGTCTGTTAGTTAGGAATCTGAAATAGTTCGAATTAGCCGGGATGCTAACATTTGGTCAGGTAGTCTGGTGAGGTTTCTGAAGATAGTTATGGAGATATCAGACTGGTTTGTTTTGGCGAAGTTGAGGTTAGAATGATCAGTGAGATCTTAAAAGCAGCAACGAGCCGGAAAATTAGCTTCTTATGGGAAATTCTCCGTTCCACCACAAATACCACAGCAGTCAATACTGTGGGCGCCTCAGGAACTACAGAGAACCTCAAGGACTATATGGCTAAAAGTATTGGGACCTGTCATTTAGTCTTTGTGCTTGATCCCTTACTTCCAGTGAAGGACTATCTTAGCAGACCAAGTCATTTTGGACAACCCCATGCTTCTAACTTCGTGGACACATTTTGAGGAAGAACATGTTCTATTCCAGCACTGAGTCCCAGTGCACAAAGTGAGCTCCTTAAAGAAGAACTTGACCGGACGCTCAGAGCCCTGAGCTCAACCCCATCCAACACGTTTGGGTTGAACTGGAACGGAGATTGTGTGTCAGGCCTTCTCATCCAACATCACTGCCTGAACTCATAAATACTCTACAGAATGAATGGGCACAAATCCTCTCAGAAACACAGAAGCCTGCCAAGACCATATTAAAGTTTTTGGATTTGAATGCAGTTTCATTCAAGTCCGTGTTGGTGTAATTGACAAGCGTTTCTATAGTGTTTGTCCACAGAGTGCATGTTGGAAGGGTTCTGAGGACGGAGCTGCCACATGGACATGTACAGCAAAAAGGGATTATAGTCTGTTTTCAGAATCAGATAACTTTATTTATTTATGTCCACTGCAGTTTTTTTAGTGGCTAAAAATAGACTTTTTGATTTAGAGCAGTGTCATTAATTGAAGCAGCTTCAGGCCACATGAACTTACTGTAAAATGTGTAGCTGGATGGCCTAGTTATTGGGGCATTGGCCCTGCAATCAGAAGGTTGGGGTTCGCATCCCAGCTAGCGCTGAGGTACCCTTGAGCAAGGTACCATTCCCACACACTCCTCACCTGGTGCCCCTCGCTGGTGGCAGCCCACTGCTTCAGTTGGTGAATAAGTCAAATGCAGAGAAAGAATTTCACATTGTGTTGTGGTGTGTTCACACGTGACTATAAGGGTTGATAAATACATTTAAAATAGCACTCATCTACTGCTATGCCATATGAACAAAAGTATTGGTATGATTGACCATTACACCAACAGGGAGAATTGAATATGGAGTTGGTCCCCCTTTGCAGCTATAACAGCTTCCACAGTCAAGTTCTTCCACACCAACTCATACAGCCATGTCTTTATGAAGCTTACTCTGTGTACTGGGACACAGTCATGCTGGAATAGAAAAGAAATGGTTTTTGGGCAGTAAGTTCCATAATTTAGGTTCAGAAACACCTTATGACTGAAGTGTGGCTGGTAATCCATGTCTTTATTTTTTTGGTGGAAGAAGTGCGTTGGTGGCTTCGAGTTGAATTTGGCAATCACTTTACTCCAAATGCATCAGCATAACTAAAGGAAGCCAGGCTATTTGAGGAAGGGGACTGAATTCAAGATTGTGGATTTACAGTTTCATGGTGATGGCGAGCTTTTTTTGTTCCAGACAACTTTTACCTGGACCATTAAGCTTATGCCAATGTGACAGCATTGGTATTTATGTTGAATGGTTTTGCGGTCTGTTAACTCGGCGAAGGGTCTCCTATCTTTAAAAATCTGTTTGTTTCAAACAGGTGAAATAACTACCAATGGCAATCCTTATGATTCATAAATAAAATAGTGTAAAATATTATGGATACCAAAAGTTGCTTAAAAAGATTTGTTGTCATTCTGTAGATGATTTGACTGGTATATTGATTATCATATTTAATTAAATGTATTGTACTCCAGAGGAGCCGAATGCTTAATCTATGCTGGGTTAGTGTGTTAAATGTCAACATTTTGTTCATTTCACTGCAGTTTTAACCCCCAAAAATGAATGTTATAAAGCTACTCCAGGTAAATGCAGTGCAGCGTTTTCATTAACATTCGTGTAACAGCATCAGCAGATGTGTTTATCAGAAATTTTGATTACTGTAAAACATCAACTGGCCCACAATTCCCATGTCAGTCCATCTGTAATGCATATTAAGCATGTGTAAAAGCACTTTATTAATATTCGATTCTTTAATTTAAAGACATTCAGAATTACACTGCATAAATAATGTTTTTGGCTAAAAAGAACTGTTTATGTGCTACTTTGGCTTGTGCTGAAAATAGCTTTACACATAACTCAACTGGACTTGAAATGTATTTCAGCTTGAATTCTAAGTGCCTTATATGTGTTTCTCTTAAGCATGCAAGAGGATGAACATTGATCCTGTTATGTGGTTTCTTGCAGCTGTTCAGAGGAGCCACCTTCACCTGTGGCCCCCTGCGTACAGCGTGTTCCCACCTTTCTCTGTGGTGATTAAGTGCCCACCCCACCTCTGCCAAGCTGTCGGACATGTCAGGACCTGTGCCAAGTCGGGCCCGCGTTTACACGGAAGTGAACACACACCGGCCCCGAGAATACTGGGATTATGAGTCCCATGTCGTTGAGTGGGGGTATGTAACACACATTCTTAATAGCGATTCCCCTACCTTTAAAAAGGCTGAGCATCTTTTTCTTTCAGACTCACTGGACTAGATGAGACCACACATCTGGATGTGATGCCTGGCTAATATTTCCTTTCTAGCATTCAGTTTTCAAGTGAGAGACTCTCATTTTGGCAAAAATAAAATTCTCAATCTATTCAGTCTTTGATTTTGTATAGGGGTGTAACATATGGACAAGCTTGGCTTTATCAGAGGAGCTGCATCTAGGCGTAGCTGTTCTGCGCTCAGTCACAGAAATTCACACACAGTTTTAAAAGAAGTAGGTAAAACGTTTGGAGTTCATTTTTAAACCTGATCTGTACCACTAAACAGGGAGTAACTGAAGATGTGAGCTTGCATGTTGTTTCCACTTTAAGTTTATTACAAGTAATCCAGGCAAAGCTCCACCTTCCAGATGTTTGCAAACAATAAACACATAAATCAGCTTTCTATAGTATTCATACCCTGTCAGGTCCCAGATTACATATGTGTTGGATATGTAGCACGTAATTGTTTAAAATAGTTTTTAAAATAACAGTATTGGACCCATGATTAGAGAAGACCAATAAGCAATTTGATTGTCTTTAATATATTCTGGAAGAGCGTGGTATTACAAGTTGTGCTTTTCTCCTAACTTTGTCAAATGTTTCTTATCCGTAATGATCTTTCTATTTGAGAAGCATTTCAGTATATGTTTATAATGCATTTGGTTTTCCTTTTAAATTGGGAAATAAAGAAATGGACTTTTGTTTTGCAGAAATCAAGATGATTTCCAGCTGGTCCGGAAACTGGGACGTGGAAAGTACAGCGAGGTGTTTGAGGCCATAAACATCACAAACAATGAAAAAGTGGTGGTAAAAATTCTCAAGGTGAGTGTGTTCTGTTTCAGGTTATTAAGAGGCGTGGATGAGGCTTGGAACCAGGAGTTTGTGAATGTTTGTGAATTCTTTCCATCAGCCTGTGAAGAAGAAGAAAATAAAGCGTGAGATAAAGATTCTAGAGAACCTGCGAGGAGGACCTAACATCATCTCCCTCATAGATATCGTAAAAGACCCAGTGGTGAGTTTTATGGAGTTTTGTTCAGGGTATCAGGAAGGCTCTGGAAGGGTGTTTAGTACAAATCTGTAGCTGTCCATAGTGATTCAAATACTCAATGTTTTGGGGGTTCATACTGGTTGAAAAAAACATCTGAACATGTATTACTTGCCAATTAAATTTTAATTTAATTTATTTCATTTTGCAGTCCCGGACACCTGCCTTGGTTTTTGAACATGTGAACAACACTGACTTTAAGGTAAATTTAACACACCATTTAGCAATCCAGAACTGGTGGGGTGCTTCAGTGTTCTGTGGCCAGTGCTTCCACCTAAAGGGCCCATATCCTAGATTTTTGTTGTATTTTGTTTTGTCCCCCCTCAGAAACTGTTGATACATTTTTACATGACCGTTTACAAACCTCACTTTGTCCCTTAAACTGAAAGAGACTTTTACTGTCCCTTTAAACTCCTGTGTAAATGATCCCTGTTCAGATTGACTGCCTTGTTCTGGACCTTACTTTTATTACTGAATTGTGTTACGCTTCTTACTGGGCAACCAAGCATAATGAACTGGGGCGCATGAGTGGAGTTAGAAGTAGAGCAAATGGCTAAAACTGGTCATACAGCCGTAAGTCAAGTCAAGGTTTACCATCATTTCAGGCGTATAGTTTAGTTCTGATTGAGGAGTATAATAGCCTGAGGGATGATACGTTTTTCTGTTCTAGCAGTGGAGGCTTTTTGCTAGATGGGAGGGGTGTGGGGGGAGAAGAGACTGTCTGAGAGAGGTGTGTTGGGTCATCCGCAGTGCTGGTGGCTTAAGGGATACAGCGTGTGGCATAAATGTCCATGACAAAGTGGAGAGAGATCTTCTCAGCTCTCCTCACAGTCCTCTCTAGGGTCTTGTGATCTAAAACAGAACAATCCTCCTACCAAGCTGAGACGCTACTTTTACGGGACGATGCTGGACATTCTTGGCGAGGTTCTCTGCAATCCAAGGGACGAGGACAGTGATGGAATGTGCTGCCTTAGGGACCGTTTTCATATCGCGCCTAAAAACGGCGCGTCGCTTTCTCCGTCTTTCCAAAAGCGCTCCGGAAGTGTCTGTTGTTGCTAAGCAACCATCAGCCACACTCTCCATTAATTTCAGCAATGGATTTCCACCAACGAAAAACCCTTCCTGTAACTCTGCTACACAATTTATTTACGCAGAAAAGAAAAAACGCCGTAGTGGTTTGGGTGCACCCCATTCTTCAAAAATGTAAAAAACACAGGGAATTTCACCAGCTGACCCAGGAGCTCCGCCTGGACAGCGGGAGGTTCAAAGCCTATTTCAGACTTAACAAGGACCAGCTGGATTTTAGGAAAAGTTGGCTTAGAAAAATAATGGGGGCTTGACAAATCATAAAGTTCAGGAAATCCCTGGACCACAATGATGAGCTGCTCCTCCGTGTTTGTGCGGAGGAGCAGGCGAGGAAGCTAATTGGTTGAATCTTGTCACATGACCCGCGGTGCGCTGGGATGTTTTGAAGTTGAGATGTTTTCAACTCGACGTGGCGCAGACGAGCCTGAAATAAACGGACGCGTCGCACTGCGTGCGTGTTGCGGCCGCGCCTCTTTCATTATGAGCGGTGCTGCTGCGCGTCTACATTTGAAATAATGGACTTGAGCGCGCAAAAAATGTGATATGTGAACGGCCCCTTATGCCACTATGATTCCATTCTAAATGTGTGAAAATCTATAGCTGATGCTACAGCTCAGGTGCTCCAGCCTGACTTAAAATATATCAAAAAACTGTTCCCTAGAACCACTGTCTGTGACTAGTCCCATAATCTCAAATGCAGTAAAAGGTAAATCAGAATTCAAAGCTTTCACGGATGTTATTGTCTGATGAGGAAACAGACACTACTGATTTGGATCAGTAGTGAAACTGGCATGGGTGGAAGTGTGAGCTGGGCTTGACTCTGGTGTATATACTTCAGTGCAGCATATTCATATTTAACATTTTAGTTCACATTTTACTTTGCTGCTGGGACATTCTGAATGTTCAGAATAAGATTTTTTAATTATCTGATTATTTGGTTTCCCTTTTTATCTTTTTGGACTTGAAATGGGGAATTGATGAGCAGAACCAACATTTCAATTTGAAAATTTAAACAATACCTTACACAACTATATTTGGCAAAAATACAGTTTTTAAAAACTTCCATTCTTACCCTAATTTTATCAAAATAAAGTGTAAACACTTTTCTTTTCTTCCAGCAATTGTATCAGACACTGGCAGACTACGATATTCGGTTCTACATGTATGAAATCCTGAAGGTGAGCATTAATTCTCTAATCTACAAATAATTAAATCTTGAATTTTCTTTATGCATGTGAGACATATCTAATTGATATTTACTATCTTTCACATTTTTATGTTTCTGTAGGCTCTCGATTACTGCCATAGTATGGGCATTATGCACCGGGACGTAAAACCACACAACGTAATGATTGATCACGAGCACAGGAAGGTAGCTGCAGCTTTTGTTGAGTGGTTTATTAACTTTATGGTTCTCTTATTTTAATTGTTAAAGTGATCATATATTTCACTGCTCATTTTTTTTGTGTTTTTCCCAGTTGCGCCTTATTGATTGGGGTCTTGCTGAGTTCTACCACCCGGGGCAGGAATACAACGTCAGAGTGGCGTCTCGCTACTTCAAGGGACCAGAACTTCTAGTAGACTATCAGGTGTGTGTTTTTTTCCTTTTTTTTTTTTAATGCAGTAGTGTGAAAATGCAAGAAATAACACAATTTATAGCAGTGAATGTGATGATTAAGGGGAAAGACACTCATACATTTGTCCAAATGTATGAGTTAAACATGCATGAGTTCAGCTACTGCAAGGCTTGTATAATTTCCAAGGAAAGTATAGCCGATGAAACTGTGAGCCAGAGGTCACTGTCCCTAATGACATCAGTCAGAGAGACAAAAATCACTGGAATGTGGAGTTTCTGGAGTGATGGAGTTCCATCCAGAACATTTGGGGTGAGCTGGAGTGGAATTTGTGTTCATGAACTGATCCTTCAACATCAGTGTCTGACCTCACTGATGCTCTCATACAATCAAATCTTCACAGCAATGTTCCAGCATCAGTACCTGACATCACTATTGTCGATACCCGTATCTGTAAGACCCTAGCTGTACACATTCATAACTATAGATATGTCAACAGTCAGCAAACTGATTAAAAAAACAGCCAAGTGGAACACAGCAGGTACCCTCAAAACAAAGTGGATTGTAATGAATCCACTGATGTCAATGGCTGGGACATGGACACTGATGCTCTTTCTCAAGTTCAGTTCATGCGAGCCCCGCTTTTAGGCCTTAAAAATTATGGCATATTTTGTAGACTCATAGCTGGAACAAATTGAAACAGCTCAGATTGGAACAAAAAAGCCTGTAGAAGCCCATTTGATCAGTCCGGCTTCATAGTTTTGTTTTTATAACCTAAGTAAAATGTGTTGAGGTTTTAAATATGCTGTGTTTCAACATTTCAGATGTACGACTACAGTCTAGACATGTGGAGTCTCGGTTGCATGTTAGCCAGCATGATCTTCAGGAAGGAGCCCTTCTTCCATGGGCATGATAACTATGACCAGGTAAGTGTCTGAAAGACACTGATAACTCTAAATACCACCACAAATACTCAGAAACTGCTTGGAAAATAGGTTTTCAAGCAATCTTGAACTAATACTGGTATCTGTTGTTGTTGCTGTTGTTTTTTTTGTTGTTGTTGTTTTTTTTTTACTAAAAACTGATAACATGCTGTCCTTTATTTCACTCTAGTTGGTCAGAATAGCCAAAGTCCTTGGAACCGAAGACCTCTACGATTACATTGACAAATACAACATAGAACTTGAACCGCGCTTCAACGACATTCTAGGAAGGTGGGTGCTCTGACTAAGTTAATTTAATTCATATAATTTTACCTCTAATAGTGTGAGGGTGTTGGCATTACATTTAGATTCTATAACTCCTCCCCTGTCACACACACACTCAATAATCTGTGCAAAAACCTGCTGCTATTTGGCACTAAGTCATTCCATTACGTGCAAAACATTTAAATGTGCAGTAGTCTTACCATGTGAACTATCACTATACTTGTATCAATATTACTGAACATCTACTGATCTCTATTACAGCAATAACAGACTCTAATAACCACTATCAGTGTCACTAGTAATTGACTTAAATTTTAGGTCATTTACATGTAGTGCTAAACCCCAGTATTTGTGTATATATTATACTGTATGTCATATTGAGTTGTATTGTATGTATTTAGACTTCATATTTTATATCGTTTTTATCTCTGTGTGTCTTTGGGATGAAAGTCATAAAATAAGCAGTTTCCTCCAGGATCAGTAAAAGTTTCAGATTCTTTTGGAATTAATACTTTGGGAGTATTTGACAGGTTTTTGTGCCGTCTTCTCTCCAGACATTCCCGTAAGCGATGGGAGCGCTTTGTCCACAGTGAGAACCAGCACCTGGTTAGTCCTGAGGCTCTAGACTTCCTGGATAAGCTTCTGCGGTACGACCATCAGGCCAGACTGACTGCACGAGAGGCCATGGAGCACCCTTACTTCTGTAAGTGACACCTCCCACCTCTCCCCTTCACCTACCACTTCATATACTCAGTAGCTACAGAATCAGAAAAGGTTGTTGCCTATGTAATGACTGCAATGACACACAGTAACAATATAATATGAAGTCTAAATAAAATCTAAATAAAAAATCTGTAGAAAAGGGGAAAAAAGGAATGAATATCATATGCTGTACACAGAAATGCTTGGTGTAAATACTGTATATAAGTACCACAGTTGAGAGAAAAACTGCTGGCACAAATGGTAGTTTGGAGTTATTGCACTTATCAGAAAATCAGTAGTAATAATAAGTAATGAAAAATTAATATTGATACAAGTAGTAATAAAAACTACTTTAAGATTTCTTGCAGATTTCCCATCCATGGGACTAATAAAGGGTTATTTTTCTACGTCAAAATGTGTTTCTCCCATCTGTGAATGTGACGTTCTGCATGGGACCTGCCAGCATCCCTGTCTTCTATACTAATGTGGGCCCTTCACTGAAAAGGAAGAAACTTTTTTTTTTTTAACAATCTCCTTTCAACCCCAGGACTACTGGCAAATAACACTGTAATGAAGAGGCAATATGATAACCCCATATTAATCATAGGTTGGGTATTCAGTTTCTCATTGGGTTTAGATCCTTATGTGCACTATTGTCTTATTACAATAACTTAATTCACTAAGATTACTTTTAATCATGGGTTGGAAATTCAGGTGTCAAAGCAGCATCACAAACAAATTGGAATACAAACAGAAGGAAAAAGCTAAACTACAAAAAAAAAAACTATAGAAAATGCAACTAAAAGAAGATACACACAGAGCTACATGTACAAGCTGTAATAATGAATTAGCAAACTGTAATGTCATATTTTATCCTTAATCTTAAAATCCTGTTATTTTGATCTTACTAAGAACTTTACCTTCTTGTTTCTGTCTGTAGATCCTGTTGTAAAGGACCAGTCTCGGATGGTGGGTTCCACCAATGTTCCAGCAGCGAACACTGTGGTGAGCGCGGCCAGTAAAATCACAGGTGAGAGAACATGTTCGAGACAATATGAGCAGATACAGATTCGAACCTGCAGACTTGTGATTAAGTGTGATTCAAGACCGCTTGATGCTAAGTTCTGCACAACCAATAAATACGTTTTCATTTATTAATTGTTCTAAGGTAGTTAGAACTCGAGACACATGAGTAGTACAAGATAAAAGTACAGATCTACGTGTGTGTTAGTTTTAACAGGAATTCCACCATTTGTTTCGATTTTTCACAGTTTAGTGGTCAAGAGGTAAGCAAATTCATTTTAAAGCAGGTTTGCTATGAAATTGGAGAGAAGGATTTTACAGTAGAGGTGAATGGAACCAGACGTCTCCAACTCAGCCGTTTTATTCTTTGTGCATCTTAGCCGAAGTCTCAGGCTTGTGTCTGTGTGTTTGTATGGATGTTGATGATGGTAAAATAGTGAATCAGAATTTAATCACTTTTTTTAGGGGACTGTTTTGTCTCATGACTCCCTGCATGTATCCCTCCACCATGCCTGGGTTTAGTTTTAGGACCAAAAGCTTTTCAAACTCTGGTTAAACGATGTGAGTATGCCATTCTAGGTAGATTTTAGGGGCAGACGTCTGGTTCCATTCACCTCCACCGTGGACAGCTCTGACTCCAGTGAGATCAGTATTAGGCAGTCCTGCTCACAGGAAACTCCAGGACGTGACTTGGCTTCACAAAGTGTTGATGCATTTCTTGATTAAAATAATTCCTCAATTTTGATTTTATACTCTGTCTTCCGAACAGGAATAGCCGCACTTCCAGCCTCCACAGCCCTCGGTCCCTTGGGCGGCTCGCCCGTTCTCTCAGCTGCCAACAACCTGAGCGCACCTGTGCCCGCTGCTGCAGGCGCCCCTCAGTGATGCCGTTCGTGCCTCTGGGACAGTGTTCTACAAAGGTGTCCCCACCCCCCCACCCCTCACTCCCACCCGAATAATCTTCACCTCAACTTAAAAGGACTCTTTACCTGTTTAACAGTTTACCTGAAAACATGAACCGTGTGGACTACGTAGTGCGTGCGTGATGCCTACAGGTATTTCGTTCTTGTGGCAAATGTGTGCTGGAGTGTAAGGCTCATTGTCTGAGAAGCGTTAGACACCCTAGAAACAATGACGTTAAGCACATTTTCACATCACGACCCACAAACAAGCTTGTCTTACTTTTACGGAAAGGGATGGAACGCTTTGGACCAAACGGAGGAGCACACTGTTTAATAACTTGACCTTCAAAGACGGAGACGCACAAAGTGTCTCTGTAAAATAGCAGCTATGTCCCGGAGTTAATTTAACTGTCAGTACAATAATAATAACAGGCAGAACAAGGATAATAACTGATCGATGATCATTAGTTCATACCGCCTTTAAAGAACTGTGGCCATAGAGTTTTGAACACGTTGGTGCTGTATCGCTGCGCTTCGTGTTGTATGTTACAACACTCGGCTCCCACTCATGACCTTAAAACATTGCAGTATTTTAAACGTATGCATTTAGGTACTGCAGTGTCTCCGCGTTTTAGATGTTAAGTGCTCACTGTGGAAATCCATTTAATATGGCAATATTCTGTCCAACTTTTTTTCTATTTCAAAAACATGGTCTGGCAGACTCACCTGCTCCTGAAGATGTAGGACCACCTTGTTACAAACGTTTTTTTTTTTTGTTACAAACTGTTTTTATTGGTTTTTGTTCGAGAAAATGCATATAAAACTCATTTCACGCCTCATGAATTGTAACTTCTGATGTTCTGGCTGGTTCAGATAGATTTGTCGGTGTAGTTCAACTAGTATTATGGAACCAGACGTGATCATCTGATAAAAATGCGCTTTTGGTGCTGGACCACAGCAAACAAGGTTGCATCCCCTATAAAAACCCACCCCAAGTTTAGTTTTCAGTGAAGAGGTTCACTTTTAATGTCAGAACTAAAACAAAATTGAGCTGGAATGCAACTTTAATCAAAACTGCCAGTTCTTTCCACCTTCCTCCAAATGTGTTGTGTTAATAATGAATGGACAGATGCAGCCACTGGTAAGCCAGCATCAGCATTCTTCTCGACCCCAGTGATATCTCCTAAAGTCTGATTTAACAGAACTGTTTTGGTTCTGTTTACTTTTATCGCATGGAATGTGTTCTCCACAAGCATGACACTTTCTACATGCCTAAAAGGGGAGGGGGATTTTATAGCACTGTTAACCTGCATTATGTTCATGTTATGATGATAGTGTTGCACCAGCACACCCAGCTTCGCCTCTATGGGGTGTAGATTCACCCTAGGCTTCTTTCCAGCTACGTTTAGCCAAATCTTTAATACCACTGAATAATGCAAATCTCCTTTGTTCACACCTGGTAATAACATCCCTCTTTAGTAATTTAGTCATTTGATAATGTGTGGACAGAGAATTGTTTACACCTGTTTACAGTTGCATTTCAGTGTGTCACACCTTTCCATGAGGTCTTGTGATTGATGCCTCCGTTTTCTGCCACGTGCCATGAATCCTTGTTTTTGTAGCTGTTACACACGTTTACATAAAAACAAATAGGAAGAGAAAGAAAGAGGCCGTTCTAGTTAAGGCGTTTGGTTCTTTGCTGCGTCCCTGACCGCCACTGAAGGTGGTCCAAATGATCATATCATTGGATCGGACCCTGTTCAGGCATTTACATAATTTGACGTGCGCTTTCGTTCAAAGCGACGTAGTGTTTTTGTATCACAGGTGTAGGTGAATGTCCTGTTGGGAGTCTTCCCAAAGACTCTTCCTGGTGTAGTGTGGTGAGTCTCTTAGGGTGGGAGTCTATCTCCACTCTTCTGATTGGAAAGCACTGATGTTTTCCACCACACTAACCAACCGCACAGATCCATCTATGATCTGACCCAGTACACAAGATAATGGCAGGATCATATGAGCAGTTCCAGGGGTGTTCCAAACATAGAAAGCAATAGATTGCGTATTGTTCTAATGTACTGAATGCTATATGAGCTTTGGCTCATCACTTCTTTCTGCTTTTCTGGAGCGACGAGCTTCATATTCCTGAGGGTTTTTCCAGTTTGTTTCCTTTTTGTTTTCAGTAATGTCAGTTTTTACATGAGAATGCTATTAAAAGTCTTAATCTGGTAATTGAAGTTGCACATTTGAGCTTGAATTAAACATTTTATGGACAATATTCAGAATGAAAATAGTGAATCATTTAGCTGTAATTGTTCAGTATGAATAAGACCACTGTTGTTAAATGTTACATCTTCACTGATGACAGGTGGTGGAAAGTGATCTGTGTAACTTGAATTGCTTTATTTTTATTGCGTGTTTTTAGGAATAATATTTGAACAAATACCATTTGTACAATTTTCCTTGCTGCTGGGTCATGGTTTTCCAGATATGCATTATGCCTACTCTTGACTTGGACTCACAATTGGTCTTGGTTGAGATTTACCATTGAGAATTTTTTAAGCCCAGTTTGGGCTTAAACTGGGTCCTATCAACATGCTTCATACCTGAGTAGACTTTCTCAGAAGTTTATTTTTTCCAGTGGTTGATTGTTTTTCATGCAGATGTGTTCAACCCTCTTTCCATCCCTGTCAGTACCAGTTGGAGCGGTGAGGTTTAGGTTAAGCATGAGGGTCGTCTACACCCAGCACACAGTGAAGCGACGCCACTGTCCATGATTAGGAGGCCTTAAGTAGTGGCTGCGTTCTTGTCGGGAGAGGAGGTCATAAAGCCTCCCCGTCCCCCTGCTGAGCCACGTCAGCAGCCGTTCGGGCCTCAACATGGTGCCTTGCATTGAGAAACATTTGCATGAGTGCTGTTCTAGATAATGAAGTGGCAGGTTGTGGTCCTGGAGGGGGGGGGGGGGGATACTCACACCTCTAAACTCTCGAAACAAAATTCCCTGCGCTGATCAACAGCAACCTTTGTAAAGAGGGACCACAAAAGAACCACTGAGAACTCAACATTTCCCAGCAAACACCAACGTCCTTCTAACGGTGGCTTAATACTGTTATATAGAATACAAGAACCAAGCGTGGAAGAACAGTCTAGAACAGGGTGGGGGGGAAAGCATTCTGGAATGTTGAATGGTGAGAGAACATTTTAGAGCATGGGAGGGAACATCCAAGAGCATTTCAGTGGTGGGAGAGAACAATCTAGAACAGTGCTAATGGGGAGAGCATCGTAGAAAAAATTGGAATTGGTGAGAATGTCTTGAATAGTAAAGATATAGAAGACTAAGAGTTGGATGGAAGAACGTTGCATGAAAAGGTGAATTGGGGAGAGCACCTAGAACAGTGAATGAGGGGGAACATTTTAAAACAGCAAACGGGAGAGGTAGAACATTCTAGGACAGTGCTGTTGGGGAGAACAGAAAATTGGGAATAGGAAAGAACATCTGAATGCTTGGAGAATATCTTCAAGCTGTGTGGAGGGACAACGTTCTACAAACAAACACATGTGTTGAACGTTAGGTCTGTGGGCTGTAACATGCTAGCACAGCTCACTTCCACAGTTAGCTGCGTTAGCATGCTGACGGAGCTTTAACAGTGTGGGCGCTGCCTCTTTTAGGTTTGGAGGAGGTTCTGCAAGGTTCTGTATGGTTCCGACAACCATAAAGCCTTGTCTGTAAACTTTGACAGCTGGGGAAAACATCTTGTTTTGACCTGCAGTTTTTTCCTCGCTCTGTAGAGGCGAACTCGCCCTGTGACCCGTTTTAATCCAGATTTATGATGGCAGAACGTTATATTTTTGGAGCTAGAATAAAGAATATGAACCTTCATCATGGACATCTGTTGATTCCCGACCATGAATATCTGTACATCTGCAAGATCTTTCGACCTAGAATAGACGCGTCCTCCTGAAAATTCAAGTATGAGTCGCAAACATGGTTGTACATATGTGTATGTCCTAATGTAGAGGAGTAGTGTTTCAGGATATTTGTGTAAATAAACGTGTTTTATTTATCGATAGTGCAAATTGGTTTTTTTTCCCTGCAAATTGAAGGATTTTTCAGCTGTTCCCATATTATACGGTCATGCCCTTGAGGCTCTAAAATGCAGTTTCTGTTTATTTGAAATCATGTGTTTTTTGCCATTATAAATCGTCACTGAATGGGGGGAAAAAACTGAAACAAAGTACATTTTAGCGATGTGACGTCTTGTTGATGGTTATAGGCAATAGTGTCATCAGAAACCACATGATCAAGACCATTAGAGAATTGGTGTGCTAAGTGGTGGGATAGAAGCTTACATAACTTTTTTGTTTGTTTGTTTGTTTTTTTTTTACCAAACTCGCTTTATATGTCTTCATATTGTGTATTTGGGTGCATTGCCCTGCTGTATCTTTAAACAGGCCTTTTATTTCTATTGTTATGACCAAGATAGCATTTTAAATTTGCATTTTAAGGCGTAGTTGTAGTCGTACTTATGTGCTACACACCATGGCCCTCTAAAGCAATGCTGGAAACTCTGATGACATTTACGACGAATGACCAGACGCATCGCAGGATCCTTTTCTAAACCAGTCTCTTTGCATGAGATGTCATTGTTCGATTGGAACACAGATCGGGTCCCGGGTGGCCAGTCTTCTTATATTACCTGTTCAAACACACCTGGTTCAACTCGCCTGTTAAATTTCCAGCTCTAGCGGGTGTGTAAGAGGAGGAGAACCACCAAACTGCTCTGTTTACCAGTGAAGATTAGATAAGAAAGAACTTTCTTTTTCCAGAGGGAAATTCTTTGATTAGCTCAGTGCAACAGAAGAATAAAAAGAGACAATGAACAATCATGCAACAAAATTAGACATTACTTTATTAACACTGACATTGCTGTGTGAGGATTCATGAAATAAAAACTAAATTGAATAATGTTAGCAGCAGATGATGAGATTAATGTTCTGTAACATTTAGTCAATTCACAGAAACTGTTTATACAGTACTTTTTCTTAGAATCAACCTAAGAATTGTTTGTGGAAACCCCAACAAATACAGGGCAACTGCTTTTTTCGGAGCCAATCCGGGAGTGTTCGTTTCTCCTTGCTGCTGATTGGCTGCAGTCGTGTGATGGATCTCTGGCAGCTGCAGTCCAGTATTCCCACATCAGAACAGTTTCCCGAGTGTAGCCTTGAGTTTACCTTTCCAATATTTTTTTTTTTTTTTACAGGTAATGTATCAAGCTGAATTTAAAATGTAAGTAAAGTATTTTGGGAGCATATTTGGGGTTTACACTATAAAAAATAGGCCTTTTTCAGCTTTAATCACATATATTTGCAGTTTTTCACATTGTGTGTGCTCTTAGAATGTAACCCCTGCGAATTTCGGAGGTTTACTGTATTGCACATTCCAAATCTAAACAGAATGACAAAGCCTGAAAAAGTTCCTCTACAGAGTGGTGAGGACTTAGAGTTTTATGGCCGCTGGTAGAAAGGATTTCTTGTGGCGTTCAGTCCTGCGTTTAAAGTTGAGTGTTTTGCTGTGATCTCCGATAGCCTATTAAGGAGACGTGCATGAATGCGAGGGTTTGTCCATTATGCAGAGAAGCCACTGGTCCACGGTCAGGATGTCTTACGAAGTGGCTGCGTTCTTGTTGGACGAGGAGGCCGCGAAGTCTCCCTCCTTATTTTTTTCTGGAGCTGTATTTTCCCAGAGTTACCACTGTTACAGTAAAGATCTCCCTGAGTTGAATAATTAGACACCTGTAGCTGTTTTCATTTGGAATAAACCAGTTTAATTTTCGATGCAGACAATGAAACACCAGTAAACGGAATAAATACATTAGTGCTTTGATAAAAAAAAAAAAAACCCTCCAATATTACATATGACAGATTACAGCAACTTCATACTGATGAACTGCTCCAGGACAGTCTTTGGTAGCCGGATGGGAGCCGTCTTCGGAAAATGCTACAGAACTCTCCTCGGCAAGGAAGAACCAAACTGTCAATAAAAGTGAAGGTAATCTTCTGTTTTTAAGCTGTTTTTAGGTGCATATTATTAAAGACATAAACGGGTCATTCCAGCCTAAAACAGCACTTTAATGTTCTTACATGTATTTTATCTAACAGTTCCAGTGCCACAATCTGATTGGTTCAGACGCTGCCCTCTAAGATGCAATTCATTCCCTATATAACTGTCACTCAACCAAGCGGTTGCCAGACAACAGCTAGCTTTATTCACTCCGGTCCCACAGCAGGCCGCCATCACATTCCCAACCCGGGTCAGAACATTCTACGACAGAGATGACTGAGAGAATGTTGTAGAAAACTGGAAACTGGTCAGAAGATTCTAAGGCAGCGCTGACTGAGAGAACATTCTAGAACAGTGAATGGCGGAACAACATTCTAGAACAGAACTGACAGAACATTCTAGAACCGTGAATGGTGGAACAACATTCCAGGACAGTGCTGATTGGAAGAACATTACTTGAAGATAATATTATACCCTGCCCCACACAGAATGAATCTCCTCACCGTCTCTCACAGAGCTCCTTGTCGATGGCGTGCAGGGATTTGCCTTTGGTCTCCGGAAGAAGGAAATAAACAAAAACTACAGCCACTGCCGCGATCGCTCCATAGCCGATGAACGTCCCAGACAGTCCCATCACATCTGGAGGACAAATAAAGAATTCAGTTTTAAAACCAGACTCCGTATAGACAAAAAAAATCAGCTGTCCTGAGAACAGTTTTTCAGATAAAACCAATCCTCCCCTGCATACACACCCGTCACACTTAAGAAGGAGAAGGTGACGATCAGGTTGGCCGTCCAGTTGAAGCAGCTGGCGAACGCGAAGGCTCGTCCTCTCACCTCAGCCGGGAAGATTTCGCTCAGGACCAGCCAGGTCACTGCAGGTCAAATCAACAGCTTCACTGATTTTGGAGCAGAGACCAGGAGGGCTATATATATTACACACACTTCTATGGAGAACGACCTTCAGGTCCCCTTGTATCCCCGTATCTTTTTCGTCTGTGAAGAAACGTATTTCTGAACCTTATTCGTACCACAAAAGCCCATTTTTCGAGTGTCAAAACATTTCAAAACTAGAATACATTTCTGGGAGAACGTTGTGACTCGGTTGCGGTTGCTGTGGTGTTGCTAGGTGGTCGCTAATGGTGCAGCAGTTCCATTCTTCTGCCTCCAACTATAACTTTTTAACTTTCAGTAAGGGATCTTTCAGAGACAGAACATTCACCACGTTACATAATCAATTAACTCACCAGCTTATTGAAAACAACTAAACCCACACTGAACTCATTTTTGTTCTCATAATGTAATTGTGTTTTAAACCATGTTCTCTGTAGAGGATTATTATTGACCAAAATACGTAATTTGACCAGGGGGGCATGCATATTTCACACCCTAACATAAATTGGAGTATTATTTTAATTAATATTTTGATTTGTTTGATTAAAACACAACAGACTTGTGCTTAATGTGTTTACAGTTAGCCCCGCCCACTGGGTTACACTGTAGCATGTACACTTTTTACGGTGGTTCGCAAACGGCTGATGAAACAACATTAATGTTGCGCAAAAGTCTGTAAAATTACTCCTCAAAAAGCAACCTGCCCCTCATGAGATAATTTTTTTCAGAAGCAGAATTCCACTCACTTGGTCCAAACCCCACTGAGAAGGCACTGACCACCGCCATCATGCAGATCAAGATCAGCCAGTTGAACCCTGTGGGAGCATCTGAATGTCCGATGTCATCTCCAACCTTCACCAGTTCTGTGGGGTTTGTGGGTTCCAGGGTGCCATTTACAGGAGAGCTGCAGTGTCTCGTGTCAAACGAGGAATTCCTGCTCAAGAATCCAATAAAGATCAGACCTACAGCCATCACCGAGCAACCGGTGATCAGAAGAACCCTCCGGCCGACCTTGTCCGCTAAAAGCGTTGCCACCAAGGTAGCAATGACTTTAACTATACCCAGGCCGACAGAGGCCAACACGGCTGAGGCGTGGCTTCTAAATCCCACTGACTGGAAGATGGTGGAGGCATAGAAGAGCACGTTTGGTTGACCAGTGAACTGTTGGAACAGCACAAGCCCAAGACCAATTATCGTCCTTGTACGCATGTTATCTTTGCGGTGAAAGAGATGCAGGACGCTGTACTGTTTTTGGTCCCCTGGTTCCTGGCTTGAAGGCCCTTCCTCAGCGGTATCACTCTGGCTTTGACCTTCTGGTATGACCAGAGTCACGTGTTGAGATGGTAGAACCCAAACCGAACCCAGCTGGGCGAGGCATGGTGCAACGGCAAACCCAAACATGTACCTCCACCCTTCCTGGGAACCAGAGAGTACATAGTTGACCGCATAAGCCAGCAAGATCCCGACAGTGACGCCAGCTTCATACAGGGTGACCATCAGGCCCCTGCGGCTCGAAGGAACCATCTCAGACACGAAGATGCAGCAGGACATCGAGGAAATGCACATGGCGAAGCCCACTAACAGACGCCCGGTGACCAGCACCCAGAAGGAGTTGCTAAAGCTGAGGGTCAGGCTGCCTCCGAGGATGAGGAGGTTACTGAGCAGGATGGACATCCTTCTGCCATGATGGTCGATCAGCCAGCCGCCCACCACGGAAGCGAAGACCGCCCCAATGAGGAGAGCGCTCACCACCGCCTCCTGCTGGACACAGCTAAGAAAGAACTGGGACTGGAGCTGCATCAAGGCGCCGGAGATGATCCCGAGCTCATATCCAAACACCAGGCCTCCGAGTGTGGACACGGCAGTGGGAAACACCAGTACGGGGCAGCCTAGAAAAAGGGAGGTCATCAAGGTCAGCTGAGAGAACTGCATTGCACTGGTAGTCTTCTTTTACTTTTTTGTACTATCTACTATTTTTATACTTAACCCTTAGAACATGAGCAGCATGTATCTGTGCCGATGGCCCAACAAATGGTAAACTGTTGTCATACAGTAAAACAGGCCCGTATATGGAAATTCCTCAGGTTTGTGCTCTAGCTGTCAGACGTCATACAGAGTTCTGTTTGCTGTCCTATGGCACGTAGAACTAAAATTATTTTTTTTAAATATTAAAAAAATGATTTATAATAACCCATAAATGGTGTCAAACACAAATGCTGGACTGGATCTGTTGATCAGGACTTTGTAGTGACGCTCTTCCCTCATTACAGAAACAGAAACTCAGGACACAGTTTAGAGCCTTATTTTGCCAAAACATCACAAAGTAACTGCTGAACGTCTACAGCTTTTCATGTGACAACTTCATTTTCTGCACCTGATTATGGAGAGTGGGATCAATAAATGTACTGATAGATATCAGTATCAGTCCAATCCCAACCTACTGATTTGTTAATAAACAGTGTTGCTGAGATCTCCAGCTAGTGGTGGAAAAAAATGGCCATGTTTGATGTGAGAAAACCAAATATAACCACAGAAACACTTCATCTCTGGAAATGATTACCAAGCAGGTTGAAGGACCTACCCATTTAGTCTTTTTGGTTTGTTTTCCTCTGTGGAAACTTCAAAGCAGCATCATGGCCCACCAGCACTCAACAGCTTCTTCTCAGTCCTGAAAAACAGAGAATCCAAATGACAGAAAATAAAAGGGTCTTTTTGGATTCTCTCTGAGGTGTTTGAGGTGAGTGTGTGAATGAAAGGGTCTCCCAAACTGCTCTGAAGCCCCTCTCAGCCTCTGGAGGATGGCCCCAGCAACCACGTAACCATGGCAACCACCTTGTTGATGTTTCTCCATTGTGATTAGCACACTTGAGGATGAAAGCACGTGGCCTAGATCTCCATAAATAAACCTGGGCTCTGTTTGATCTCTCCTGAAACCCCAATCAGACCAGCTGGGTCCAGAGACTGCACTTCTTCTGCAGGCCTTGGTACAGTTATCACGTCATCACTTTTAAAAGGTAATTTTAAGGCTTTTAATGCTGACGTGAGATCAGTTCTGTGATGTAAAATGAATAATAACAATTATAATAATAATTTCATTTAATGACAATGATAAAGTTGTGTGTGTACGCTCCGCTGGACCTTAGAGATTAATGGCTGATCGTGAACCTGACAAGAGATGAAGCTCAAACATCTCCATCGAGGATCCTAAAGTGTCTGGAAGAAAAGTCTGGTCCCACTGAGTAGAACTCCAGCCTGTCCCAGCTGAGGCCTGTCTCTAAAGCAACAACATTCACTTTTTAAAGTATGTATGTGTACATTTATCTATAAAAAAAAATCTTATATTCCATATTTTCATTACCATTGCTTTTTATCTCCTCGTCCCTCACTCTTTCTGAACTTCTCCCCACTGAGGCGCTCCTCAGCTCCATAAAGAACTTCCAGCCACGTGGCAGAAGAACCCACAGCTTTATTTTGGTGTTTAGGAAAACCAAGCCTCCAGCGCAGCGATTGGCCAATCGTCCGGCAGACCGTGAACTATTGGTCAATCCTGGAGAGGGAGGGCGGGGTTTTTGGAATTCCATGTTTTTTCTGAATTCCAGTAAGCCCCGCCCTCCCTACCCAGGATTGACTAATCATGCGGGAGACCGTGAACTATTGGCCAATCGTGAAGAGGGAGGGCGGTGCTTATTGTAACACAAACTAAACTAAATTAAAAATAAAAAAATTGAAATCTCTCTCATTTATTCTAAACTACATAAGTAACATAAAAAGTCCACATTTGATCTGATCTCAAGCCTCTCTCTACAACAACATAAAGTAATCTAGCTTTATTTATTTTTATTTTAAAGTTATTTTTTCTATTAATAACACGTTCATTGGGTTATATGTTTAGAAACATGTTTCTTTGTTCAGATAAACTAAAATGTGTTTTGGAAGTGGCTTAGTGCGTAAAACGTTTAAAGAGAAATCGGTACAGGGCTAGTGAAGACTTTTATCTTTGGGGTGAACAAATCAAACAAGCACCAAACAAACCAGTTTAAAACAGGCTAGATAAAAAAAGATGAGATAAACAATAAATGAGAGTTTCTCACAAACTCTGGCTGTTTGAAGACATGACTGTAGCCCGCCACTGTGATGTTAAAATAGTATGAGACTTTTATTTTGAAGAGTTTCTGCAGGGAGTGCTGGAGAAGGCATGGAGAGTTCTGAGTCGGTTTCCCCCGGCCCGGGTCTGTCCGGGGCGGTTCTCCTGAAGCAGGGCGCCGAGGCCCGGGTGTTCCGGGGCCGGTTTCTTGGCCGCTCTGTCATTATTAAGGAGAGATTCCCCAAGCGGTACCGCCATGCGGCCCTGGATCAGAAACTAACGCGCCGCAGAACCGCGCAGGAGGTCCGGTCCATCCTGCGGTGCAGGAGAGCAGGTCAGTACCAACGATCATCTTAGTCCAACCCTGCTCATCCCAGCCCAGAACAGACTAGCTCAGCTCAACACAGCCCAGTCCAGTTCATCTTAACCCAGTTTCTTTTAGCTCTTCATCTTAGCTCGGCCCAGTTTAAACCATTTCACCTCAGCTCAGTTCATTTTAATCCAGTTCAGCTCAATTCAGCCCTGTGCCTTTGAATCCAGATCATTTTAATCTAATTCAACTTAATCTAGTCAAATTTAACCCATTTCGTTTGAGTTCAAATCAGTTAAATCCAATTCAGTTTAACCAAGTTCACCTCAGCACCGTGCATTTTAATCCACTTCAATTTAGCAATACAGTACAGTGCAGAAGAATGGATACAGTGCAAAATGTATGATGCATGCCCTATCATGAATACGAAATGATGCAATATATGATATGAAACGATGCAGTGCAATAATACATATATGGTACAATAAGATACATCTCTGTACATAACATACTTTAAATTATATACAGTACAGTATGAATAGATTCAGTACAGTGCAAGGCAGAATACAATAAATATAACGCAGCATGCCACAGATCAACATAAGTAATACATTCATATAAGAAAAATGCATACATGCATTAATACAATATGCAGTGCAATGGATACAGTACAGTGGGATTGCATTGAAAGTGAAGTAAAAGTGACAATTTTGTCATACGTGAACACGCCACAGCAGACAGTATATCTTGAGTTATAATGCAATGAGACAGGAGACAATACAGTAGCAGTGTGTGATGTGCACAGGTGGACTCAGTATGAGTTTTGTGGTACCTGAAGTGTTAACAGTATGTTGTGGTGAAGATACATAATGTAGTAAAGTCAATGTTCAGCCAAGGCTGGGGTGTGTACCAGTTCTTCCCAAAGTACAGTTTGATGGTCCCATATCACAGAGAAATAAATCTTTTTTTTTTTTTTACCATAAAGTGCCACACAGTATGTAAACATTTAGTTTCAACCCTACTATTCACTCCCCAGTCCAAAGATAGCTGGATCCACGCCCTGTTTTGAATGTATTTCTTTGGGATGTCACCAAAAACTCTATTTACATATATGAAGTTGAAGTTTATTGTCATGTGTACAGAGTACAGTGTACAGAGAACAATGACATTCTTACTTGAACACCCTCTTCACAGACAGAACATAAAGACATGAAAGACAACACAGTACAGCATGTGTATCCCTGTATTCCTGTGTTCAACCTTTTAGCCCCACCCACTCAAAGGCAAGGTGGTGAAAATGGCCGGTTTAATTGTAGGGTGGAAAGTCCTGTACAAATTAATTTGGTACACTAAACCACACAAATAACAAACGTTAATCAGGGAGGTTTCAAATTTAACAGTCGCTAAAGGTTAATTTATTTTCACCCCTCTGCCCCCGGCCTGCAGGGATCAACGCTCCAGTCGTTTACTTTGTGGACTACTCTACCAACTGCATCTTCCTGGAGGAGATCACGGACTCGACCACGATGAGGGAGCACATCGCGTCTGCTCAGGCGGCCGGGCGGGGCATGGAGTCGCTGTTCGGCCTGGCCGTCCGGATGGGCCAGATCTTGGCCAAGATGCACGACGAAGACGTGGTCCATGGAGACCTCACCACCTCCAACATGCTGCTGGTGAACGAAGAGGACGGCAAAGACGGCAAACTGGTTTTAATCGACTTCGGCCTGAGCTTCACCTCGGCCCTGCCCGAGGACAAAGGAGTGGACATGTATGTCTTGGAGAAGGCCTTCCTCAGCACCCACCCCAACACCGAGCTCCTGTTCAAGAGACTGCTTAAGAGCTACGCCGCCTCGTCCAAAAAAGCCCCTGCCGTCATCAAGAAACTGGACGAAGTTCGACTGAGGGGGAGGAAGAGGTCCATGGTGGGATAGCAGGAGCGTCACTTTTATGTGTCCGTGATGCTGTTTGTACCTTTTTGAGTTTCTTGCGTTCTTGCAAATAAAGGATTTTTGGTTCTGACTTGTTGTGCTTGTTGTCTTTCAAACAGTTGCAGGTTGTGGAGACAGATCTCATTTGGCTCCTTGTGGTCTCCAACCAGAGTTTCTTCTGAAATCAGTGGTAAAAATAGAAGTAGATGTTGGAACATTGCTGTGAGGATTTGATGGCATGAGAGCATTAGTAAGGTCCGGTACTGATGATGGATCATTGCTGTGGGGATTTGATTGTATGAGAGCATTAGTGAGGTCAGGTACTGATGCTGGAACATTGCTGTGAGGATTT
>JBBJLR010104375.1:0-24573 GCA_037577145.1 Brachypetersius gabonensis | reverse complement strand
AGTTTGTTTAGTCTCTTAGCATCAGCCACTTTCAAGCTGCCACCCCAGCACACCACACTGGCCACCACAGACTCATAGAACATCCGCAATATGGTGTTGCAGACTTTAAAGGATCTGAGTCTCCGCAGGAAGTACATCCTACTTTGATTTTTCTTGTAGGTAACCAGCGAGTGCTTTGACCCGTCTAGTTTATTGTCCATGTGCACACCCAAGTATTTGTATTCCTGGACAATCTCCACATCCACCCCCCTGACAGACAGAGGAGAGACAGGAGGATCTTCTCAGGTTCACAACCAGTTCTTTTGTCTTGCTGATGTTGAGCTGCAGCTGATTCAGCTCACACCAGTCAACAAAATTGTCCACAGTCCTTCTGTATTCCATATCCTCCCTTTGGCTGATATATCTAACAATTGCCGAATCATCAGAGAATTTCTGCAGATGACAGCCCTCAGTGTTGTATCTAAAGTCGGATGTGTACAAGGTGAAGAGGAATGGTGATAAGACTGTCCCTTGAGGAGCCCTGGTGCTACACCGCACAGTTTCGGACACACAGCCCTGCAGCCTCACCTACTATGGCCTATCAGTAAGATAGTCCATAATCCAAGAGACTAAGGGAGCCTGAACCTGCATTGCAGAAAGCTTACTCCACAACCGGGCTGACTGAATGGTGTTCAAGGCACTGGAGAAATCAAAGAAAATGATCCTCAGCGATGTCCCAGGCCTGTCCAGATGGCTGTAGGCACGATGTAGCAGATAGGTAATGGCATCTTCCACTCCAATTTTGGCCTGGTACACAAACTGCAGGGGGTCTAATGAAGGTTTTATCAGTGGGCGGAGTGAATTCAGGACCAGCCTCTCGAAGACCTTCATGCAGTGTGAAGTGAGTGCAACTTGTCTGTAGTCCGATGGGGCACTGGAAGCGAGCCTTCTTCGGCACAGGGACCAATCATGAGGTTTTCCACAGCACTGGAACCTTCATTATACTGAGGCTCAAGCTGAAGATCCTCAGCAGTACTCCACAAAGCTGGGTGGCGCACAGATTGAGCACCTGTGGACTTATGCCATCTGTGCCCGACGCCTTGGCCGGATGGAGTCTGCGTAGTTCTCTTTTCACTGAACAAGTGTCCTGTTCAGAGTGACGTGATTGAAGTCACCGGAGATCAAGATGAAAGAGTCCGGGTGTCTCGTCTGAAGTCTTGCGGTTGCAGAGTTGATGACGTCACACGCGGTCGTCGCGTCGGCCGACGGAGGAATGTAAACAACAATTGCGATCACGTGAGAAATCTCTAGGCAGGTAGTATGGACAGAGCCCTACTGCTACCAGCTCAATGTCCGGGCTACAGATGCGTTCCTTAAGCACAAAGTGATTAGGGTGACACCATCTCTTGTTAACGAGTGAGTCCTCCCACCTTGCTCTTACCGCTCACACTCTCTATCCGCCTGAACAGACGAAAAGCCGGTAACATCCACGGCAGAGTCAGGAATGCGCTCATGCAGCCATGTTTCGGTAAAACGCATTAAACTGCACTCATGAAATTCTTTCTTGTTTCTGACCAGCGCCGTAAGCTCGTCCATCTTATTGTCCAGCAACCTCACGTTGCCCATGACAACGGAGAGAAGATAAGGTTTATATAGCCTTCGCTGTACAGTCTGTTGCCCGTTCCTCGCTGCTCTTTTGCTTCGACCCTTCACTCCTCCACGGGATCCTCTCTTCGTCTTTCCCTTCTGTATCTCCTCAGGAATGAAGAGATGATGTCTCCGTCTTGCGTCGCTTGTTGCCTCAGCGAAATCAGCTGGTCGCTACCGCTAGCCGCGTTAGCTTTAGCAGCATGCGTGCAGCCAAAACAGAGTCGTAAAAATTAGAAATGTCAAAATAACTCTCCCCAGCCACATGGTTATGGAGGGCACAGCTTGTTGATGTTAGGAGCAGTCGTGAACATGCTGCTGCAGGCTTCGCGCCTGCGCACTTAAGAAGTCCACCTCTACTCCTAATTAGTAACACCTGTTTGAGCTCTTTAAAGACACCTGTCCATCCCACAGTCAGTCAGACTCCAACTACTACCATGGGCAAGACCAAAGAGCTGTCCAAAGACACCAGAGACCAAATTGTGGACCTCCACAAGGCTGGAAAGGGCTATGGGGCAGTTGTCAAGCAGTCTGATAAAAATAGATCAACTGTTGGAAAAATTGTCAGAAAATGGAAGAGGCTAAAGACCACTGTCAGACTCCCTTGTACTGGGGCTCCATGCAAGATCTCACCTGGTGGGGTATCACTGATAATAAGAAAGATGAGGAATAAAGAGAGCTGGGATCACAGTTTCAAAGGTCAACTGTCGGTAGAACACTATGCCGTCAGGGTTTCAAATCACGCATTGCACTCATTCCCTACAGTTTCACACAAAACCAACTCTAAACCTAATTTCTATTGTAATCGAATCATGATCCAATTATACAGAAATTTTGAAAATCATTTTAAGGTGAAACAGGATATTCAAAATAAAAATGGATATGTTCCTCATTATTTATAGCATTTAAAAAAGAAATGGTTGGAGAAACCACAATTTTTTATCGTATTTTAATCGTAAACTTATCCAGAAGTAAAAGTAGCCACAAAGAAGGGAATGGAGCAAGAATTATAGTTGCTGGTCAAGAAGAACAGTACTATAATGCTCAAATATATTGAATGAAACTTCGAAGGACTGAAGTCATTATTCCTCTTTCTACTTTTTTACGGTATTCTTTTGCCCTAAAAGGAAATTTAATTTAATTTTGTGGGTCATAAAAGGTCAGAAAAAAATGAACTCATCTGATGGTGTAAGGCATCTTATTGTATGTAACGTCTCAAGTGAGATACCGTTGAGTAAAAATGGGTGGTGTTATAATGCTCCCACCACAATTAAATTTGTTTAATGAGATAATGCCTCCAGGAGTTTAAAATGCACAGATGTGAACCTGCAGCCACATGTTTATGACCACATCACGTTTTCATATTTTAGTGTTTTTAAACATTCTTGTTTTAGTGTATTCAGTATTAGTAAGCTGTGTCTTCTCTAAGCATGTGGATCATGGAAGTTATAAGTGTGTTTCTGCTGCTTACGGCAGTGACTGGCTCTGGGGCAGAACTCAACAAAGCACATAGAGATCATCTCTGACATTCCTTTGGAGATACAAGATACAAGCTACTGAGAGGATAAACAATGAGGTTTGCTCATTCTGATTCTGAACAGCCGTTGTCGGAGTGGGATCACACGAACGTTTCATGTGAAAAAATAGGAAAAATTACATTTACACAATTTTCTGCTAGGACTGGAGCTACGAAGCTAACACTGCTAACAAACCCTAGAAGTCAACTGTCATCCAAACATACTTCACCGTTTTAGTAATTCGACAGAAATGTGGTTTTGGCAGTTCCTGGTAGTGTCTTCTGTGCTTTGAAAGTTTCCAAGGAAACTTACTGACATCTTGTCCCCCCTTTGTCCCCAAATGAGGGCAGCCGCGTAGGCAGACATTCATTTCCATTTCTTTATTTTATTTTCGAAAAGCACAAAACAAAAGCCACTTTATCAGAGAAGGTTCAGAGTTAAGGACATCAGGCATTGGAAAAAGGTAAAAACAGGAAGAAATTGTACAGACTGGAACAATGGAAGTCAAATAAAAGCCTTTAAAGACATGCAATGGCTATCAAATTCCTGGTCTTTGGTTAAAACCCCATACATTTTCTTCATCCACATGCTGGAAGTTCTGGAAGTTTTCATACGTTTTGACTAGGGACTCAAACCCAATCTAGCTTTGTTTGTATAGCACTTTAAAAACATCGCCTGAAAGGATACAGAAACTTCTTACTGATAAGTAGGACTTAATTAAATTTAAGGCAACATCCTGAATGCCCACCCAACTCTCTAGACAAGACAGAATTATTTGATGGCCAACTGTACCAAAGGCATAACCAGAACTACATAGTGACCAGAGTGTGGCTAAAAGAATATAATTTACAAAATTTAATAATTTATAAAACTCAGACTGGATTTAAACCCAGACTGGAAAACTTCTAAAATGTTGTGCTGATCTGAAAACGTTTTCAACTGTCAATAAATGATTTTCTCCAAGACCTTAGAAAAGAAAGGGAGCTTAGAGGTACATGGGGATCTAAATTAGGCTTCTTAATTAGTGGTGTTACTAGTGAATGATTACTACTGAAACTTGTAGGTACAACCCCATTTGCTAAACTACTATTAAGAATCCAAAGTACGTTTGGTGCTATGGTCAGAAAGACCTCTTTAAAGAGACGAGGTGGGATTATTTCATTGGGAAACATCATATGATCCATTTTTTCTTCAGAAGAAAGGCTGACAAGCTCAAACTGGCCGAAAAATCAGCTTCTTTCTGAGGGTGAAACGGGGCTCCGGGGTCATCTTTTTCCCCTCCATCCTGCAGACTTCATCATTGACTTTGGTGAGGATGGTGAGAATGTCTTCACCCCTATAGGAGAACAGGAATAAGCCACATACACATGAAGTACTTGGACCCCCTTTTGGTCAGTATTTAACACTGATGGATGATATCACCAGTAACCTTTTTTATCTGTTACCAAGGCTAATACACTGTAGAAATCATTGTAAATAACAAGTAAAATGAAAACAAAACAGAAAAAGAGGTCCTAGAATCAAGCAAAACGATCTGAGAAAACCTTTCTAAAAACCAGATGATTCATCTTACAGAGTCAAGTTAATTGTTCAAAACCTTTAGAATGTGAGCAGTATAGATCTGTACCTGAAGTACAACAAATGGTAAATCATTATCATAAAGCAAAACAACTTATTATATGGAACTTCCCCTCATTTGTATTGATGCTTGAGGTCTCAGAAGTCATACTGATTTTTATTTATTTATTGTTCTATGTAGAATGTAATGTAATAATAATAATAATAACTACAATCAACCACTAGAATAAAAAAAAGAATTCCACCAATACACTGAGACGTTTGCGCTTATTAAGCTTTCTCAGTAAAAATAAAAAATGTGTAAATAAAACCCATTTGTTTTCTTACATTCTTGCCTTTTGGTGCTCTTTCACTCGGCCGCTCTCTGGACCCCCTCCCTCTGAGCGTTTTCCCCACCCATTTGCAAGTGGGTTCAGCAATCTTGCGTTTATTCTGATTGTTTCTATGACGTATAATAAAATTAATTTGTTCATTTATGTTTTTATGTTCATTTAAGCGTGGCATTTTCAAAACCTCAGTAGCGGTTATTATTATTATGACATTTTTAAATTACAGTAACTTCGGTTCAACATGACACAGAATCACCAAACAAAGCTTAGCATGACATTTGACTCCTTGAGCATCAACACGAATCAGGGGAACTTCCATATAAGATGTTTTTTTTAGTGTATGACAGAAATTTACAATTTGTTGCACTTCCTACACGGATGGTGCCACTTGGGTTCTAAGGGTTAAGATGAAGCTCACCTTAGACTTCCCTCTTCTAAAAGTGGACACAGAGACTGAATGAAAAGTGAGCCATTGGTTCTGTTTCGATATGAGACGTAGTCCTCCACTGTGGACCTGGACACTATGAAGTCTGAATGACTGCCGATGGTGTAAATCCCCCCAGAAGCTTCTTCCTCCTCAGCAGCATCATCCGTGACCACAACTTTCTCCTCCCTCTTACTGCCCCGGCAAGCCTGGATGAAGAACACCTTGGGCTTTCCAACCAGAGATCGGCAGTTTTTCCCTTCAAATGGAGAGAAGATGTCCTTCATGGCGCACTTCTTCGAATCGATCCCACTCACACTATCCTTACTTCCATGACTGAGCACACAGCAAACGAAGCAGTCTCCATGACCGTCCTTCTTGCTGTAGTATAGCATGAGTTCCTCCATCTTCTCAGCCTTCAAGTTCTGATGGATTATCACTTTAAAACCTAAAAACCTAAACACTTTTTTCAGAGCCGCTGAAATAGAGATGGAACCTGGTTAATGTATGATTGATATTAAATATATCTAATTACATATATAAATATGTATATACGCAGAAATGCTTATGCAAATTTAAACCTTCGTCATGCTCAGATCCATATCGATTCTTCGCCTGATTTTCAAACTCAATGTTGTTGATAATCACACAGAATCCACGTGGTATACTGTCCATTTTGTATATCTGTCAGGGCAAAAATTAAATGAGGCTAAAATTAATTTTAATTTCAGTATGAAATCTGGCGATCCAATGTATAATACAATTAATTAAACGCCAGGTATAAAGGTATACTTAGACCATCATTACCTCATCAGTTTCTGGATCTGGGCAAGGAACAGCTCAGAAATAAGAAAAGAAGAACATGTTCAGTGTGTTAACAGCTGTATAAAAATGCCGTGTTTGTTATTACATGTGTTATAGATACTGTTTAAGCAAAAAATGATTTTAAGGCAGGAGAATTGAAATGTTTTCACTGAACATCACTTGATGTTGCTACAGTCAGGGATGTCTGAGATGGTCCATATCCAACATGTTAATGGTTCTACAAATATCTAATTCAGTTAAGAGGCCAAAGCCGTCACACAAAAACTTACTTGACCCAATGGGTGGACCTTCAGGAGCTTCATGTGCAGGTCTCTTATGCTCTGGCTGTAGATGCTTGTCCAGACCCAGTTCATCGTAGAGATGACGATCATGGACTTGTAACTTTTCCATCATTTTTTGGCTCGCATTCCGGCCTTTCTTCACAACACTGTCAATCAAGCTGCGAGCTTTATCTGCCCGAGATAATTTCTCCTCATCGATGGACTCAGCCTCATGTTCGTTTAACACTTCTTCGTTGATCAGGTCATCCAGCAGGTTTTTAATCACGGGGAGCGTCAAACCCTTTATTAACTCGCTTCGGTGATCTTTAAGTACTTTGTCTATGGAAAACAGAGACAAACTGAAAGCAGGACCCGCAGGACAATATGGTACCCTGGAGTAGAAAAGATTAAACATCTAACATCTAAAAAAATCCAAATATCTTGGGATGTAAAAGTTTAAATTTCACAAAAGTGTAGCTGCATCGCTACCACCTTCTTAGGAAGTCCACCAAATTTCATGAAATTTCATTCATAGGGGGCCTTTCAGCTGACACAAAATCTCAAGAACTGCTCAGGCTATCAATCCACCCATTAAAAAAAAAGAATCAAAAGGAGTAATGGCATAATAGAATCACATTTATTCTCATTTACAAAAATGATTCTACTCCAAAAGTTCATTGAAGAAACCAAATGGCACCTTGCAAAAAAACCTTTCTAATTGGTTATATACTGTAGGTTATATGGTATTTGGGTTGTGTTTCATTTTGTTTTATTTTTTTATTGATTTTTGAGCAATAGTTTGACAACCAATTTGACAAATCAGCGCAAAAATCACAATTTAGCAAGCTGCAACACACATACTATTTTGCTAAAATATAGCTGAAATGTTTCAATATCTCAAGAACAGTTTTGTTTTGGTTGTTAATAAAAAAGCTAAAATGTAAGTCTGCATATGCACCTGCCTTCTTTGCCAGTAGAGAGAGGGGAACCATGACACTGTGTTTACACTAGGACGCATTTACTCACATCATGTCAAATTCTATTTGTCTCACTCAACACAACAGAAATATCATTTTAAAAGTTTAAAACTTTTAAACCAGTCTGGGAACTTAAAAGAACTTGTCCTAGCAAAAATGCAAAAAATAAACATTCATGCAAGAACAAGAATTATATACTAACTGTCTCCTCTGTTAAACAGAAACTTTGCTTCAAACATTTGCAACACGGTAGCTTTTTTCACCAGCCTCTTCATTTCCTGGTCCCCATCTTTCAGTTTGTTTCTTTATTTAAGCAAAAACAGACTTAACAGCATGATATGATTTTTTTCCTTACCAGTCATTTCTTAATGCAGCTGAAGAAGAAAGTGATGAATTTAATGAACTTTGTAGGCTAATAACTTGGTTTTACAAGGAATTGACTGTAAAAGGGAGTCTCCACCCAAGCAGCTCTCTCACTTTCCAGTCTGTGTAGTCTCTGAAACTGGAACAGCAACCCTAAAACATTTCTGAATCCAAAATCAAATGCCGTTGGAGAAATGCAGCTTACTACTTTATTGAAGAATAAAGCAGTCTCAAGGGTCAAAGAGAGATTTTTTCACATATAAAGGCCTTTCTGGGAAGGATGACTCCTCCTCTCTGAGATTACATCTCCTTGTTGGCTTTCAGTCAATAACAGGCACAGTTGGATTTTTGAGTTCCTCCCACTTTACCAGTATTTTTCAATCCTTTCACACCCTGTAACCACACCCTGGTTTTTATGGCCTGTGCCAGAGTTTTCTTCAAACCTTACTTCATCCTGGTTCACATGACCATATGGCCACCTCGTCACTGTCTGATGCCATGCTGAGAGGTGATTTTGCCATGCTGAGAGGTGATTTTGCCATGCTGAGAGGTGATTTTGCCATGCTGAGAGGTGATTTTACCATGCTGAGAGGTGATTTTACCATGCTGAGAGGTGATTTTACCATGCTGAGAGGTGTTACTAGGGTTTCTCGCTTTATGTTCCAAAACTCAACCTCTCTCAGTCTACTTCAAAGAGGTTAACGGGCATATGGCCAGGGACATTTGGTGTACTTAAGCTGAGATCTCTCTCCAGTAATTTAAAGAGATCACATATTCAATGTTAAACTCAATGGAAGCAGAAACACACTGTAAATGCAATCTAAAGTTCAGCCTTCGTTGACATGCTCAAGCGTTAATGTTTTCTAAATGAAAACAGTGGACTTGTTTGACAAAAGTATATTTATTTGATCTTCAAATGACGATGGATTGGACCTTGATTGCAGTAAAGAAATGTTCATGCCATACAAAATGGAAGTGCAGTGCGTAAATCCACAGATTTCCAGTTTCTTGTTTTCCAGTAAAACCACAAGGCTGCATATAGCTTGCCACCTGAGTGGCTAAATTAGACCTGTCACGTTCCTCCATTTCCCCTGAGTAAGGACAGAAACTGATCCATGCCTTCATTTCATTCATGGTTGACTATTGTAATGCCCTCCTCACTGGGATTTCCAACAAGTCCATCAGACAGCACCAGCTCATTCAAAATGCTGCTGCCAGAGTTCTAACCAAAACCAAGAAAAGAGAGCACATTACTCCTATCCTCAGGTCCTTGCACTGGTACAGTACAGTATAGTACTGAAATGCTTAAAGAAATTAAATGAAACTTCAAAGAACTGAAGTCATTATTCCTTTTTCTTCTCTTTTTGGGTGTATTCTTTTGCTCTAAAACAATATATTTGAAAAGTATGAATTCAAAGGTGGAAACAGCACTCTCAGGAGGACACACACTAATCTTGGGGGTCAAAAAAGGACCAGAAAAAGCAAACTCGTTCAATTATGTGAGGAGTCTTATTGCATGTGGCGTCTCAAGTAAGATACCATAAAGGTGAGAAAAAATGGGTGATGCACATAGAGCACATAGAGATCATCTCTGACATTCCTTTGGAGATACAGAGACGATAAGCAATAAAGTTTTCTGATTCTGATTCTGAACAGTCACTGTCAGAGTGGGATCACACAAACATTTCAAGTGAAAAAAGAGGATAAATCACATTTACACAATTTTCTGCTGACCCCAAATGAAGCTGATTGCCAAGACATGTCTGGATTCCATAGTTTACTTATTCAGGTTAGAACTGAAGTCGTCCAAACTGGTTCTGTGTAAACATCCTATTCCCTGACACGTGTTTACCTAGTAATTCTGTAACGCTGTAAATTTGCTTTGTGACAACTTGGTTGTAAAAAGTGCTATATAAATAAAATTGAATTGAATTGATTTAATTAATGCAATAACTTTCTGTGAGAGAATTGTAGAGGCAAATGTCTGGTTCCTTTCCCCACCACTGTGAAGGAGTTCCCTTTTTATGGTCAAAACAGGATATTCAAAATTAAGATGAAACTGTTCTTTATTTAAAAATAGACATGGTAGGATAAATCTAAACTCATGTTACAGTAAATGTGTTTAATAGATGACTAATGCAGAAGTGACATAGCCACCAAAAAGTGAATTGTCATCCAAACTGGTTCTGAGTAAACATCCTATTCTCTGATGTGTTTACTTCTACAGAAGAGTGGGTTGGCAGTTGCTGGCAGTGACTCACACCTTCTGTGCTTTGATATTAAAATAACTATATATATCTTAAAAACTTCTCTGACACTCCTCCACTTAGGCTCATGCCCGACTCGCCCTGTGAGGTGAGACCCTGGAGGGGCTTCGCCCATTAGGACAGTAAGGTGCTCCCTTAGAAGGCTCCACCCACAAGGATAGTAAGGTGCTTCCAGTAGGGGACTCCGCCCATGAGGTCAGTCGAGGGGCTCCCCGGACTCTCAAAGGACAGCATCCCATGGAACCCACCAGGTCGCCGGGTGGGGCTCACGGGACGCTTTTCCTTTGCCACTGCCTGCCCCTCCTCTGCCCTTGGAGTGGTTGGGTTGGCCCGTTGGCGCCCCAGTCGTGCGTCGTTTAAGGGGGATACTGTAACATCCCGTCAGTGGCCTCTAGGGGCTGTCTTGGTTAATTTTGTTTTATTATGACATTCTGAACACCATCAGCCATGAGTTTGTTTATTACGAGTTTCAGCTGGCCGAGGTGCTCAGAGAAGATGAGATTTGTGTTGTTATCGGTTAAAGGTATTAAGTTTTCTGTATTTAAGTTCGTTAATGTCGGTCCAACGTCACCCTGGCATTTGTTTCGTGTTTCTTGTTACGTTTTGATGTTCTGGGTTCAAGTTTGTATGGAAAGCTATGAGTGTGCACAGATAATTGTCTGTATCGCTGTTGTAGCACACAGCAGCAAACCTCCAGTAGACCAATGACTGATTCCTCACACAGAGAGATGTATTTACAAGTGTATTTACAAGAATAGTGTTAGAATAATATATTTACAAGAAGTACAGCAATAAACCACGATATACAAAACCCCAACAAGAAGGATTCTAATTACGTACAAGTATTTACACAAGCAGTACTTATGAAACGCCGAAGTGGAGGACAGACAACACCAAAGAAATGAAAGCAACAAAACAGGAATCCCTGAACCTACCTAAGCCAAAACTACCTCCAAAACAAACGGTGTCTGCCTGAAAACCCCCACAAAGTGCTAAACAAACAAAGTACTACCAAGCCAAATGAAGATCCACTAAGTGTTAACATAAAAAGCAAAGTTAACCCCAAACAAGAAAAAAATACAAAAGATCAGAGAACTTAACTAAACAAGAAACACACGAAAAGTCTCTGGTCTCGCAAGAAATCCAGAAACTGCAAGGTTGTCTGAACCGAACAACTGCTCTGGCAACAAATGTGCTTCCAATTCGACTCTCTCCCTCTCCTCAGCTGTTTCCGGCCTTTTCACAGACGGGAGGCAGGACGTCTTGTGCTTAGCGTCCAATCAGGGTCGTCAGTCACGATCGTCCAATCAGCTGGGATGATTGACATCTGTACGGGCCCATCAACGGTGTAGACGTCAGGAACACACTAGGAAACACCAGAAAGATAACTTTTCAAAATAACAAACTCACATAGCACGGGAAAGAGCATCCGCTATAATATTTTCCGAACCCTTTTTGTGTTTGATGGTTAGATTGAAGTTTTGCAAGAACAAAGCCCACCGCATCAACCTCTGGTTGTGGTTGTACATTCGTGAAAGAAAAACCAATGGATTGTGATCGGTGTAGACCATAACGGGTTGCGAGCTGGAACCTACGTAAACTTCAAAGTGTCTAAGGGCAAGCAACAATGCTAATGTCTCCTTCTCAATAGTAGAGTAGTTAAGCTGATGTTTCTTAAGTTTCTGGGAAAAATAACACACCGCATGATCAATGTTAGATTCATCCTCCTGCAAAAGTACCACACGTGCACCAACAGCGCTTGCATCAACGTCGAGCCTAAATGGTCGAGTAAAGTCAAGGGCACACAAGACTGGAGAGTCAGATAGCAAAGCTTTAAAAAGCATACTGACATGTATCCATCCACTTAAAAGATTTAGACGGACTTAATAGCGAAGTAAGCGGAGCTACTGCGCTCGAAAAACTGCGGCAAAACCCCCTGTAATAACCCGCAATTCCCAGAAATCGGCGTAACTCTCTTTGAGTTTCAGAAACAGGAAACTTCGCAATAGCCTCTACTTTGGCTTGCACTGGACGAACCTGTCCATGACCTACTCTCTTTCCGAGATAAGTAACAGTGGCCTCTCCGAATTCACATTTTGCTAAGTTCAGTGTTAAATTCGCCTCAAGAAGTCGTAAAAACACTTCACTAAGTTTACTTACATGATCAGGCCATTTATCTGAGTAAACAATGACATCGTCTAAATATGCAGCGAAGTTTGTCACTCCTGCTAAAACTACGTTCATTAAATGTTGAAATGTGCCGGGCGCATTACACATGCCGAATGCCATCACGGTATATTGCGCAAAATAATCAGGAGTTACGAATGCCGAAATCTGCGAAGCACGAGGTGTCAGAGGAATCTGCCAGTAACCTTTTAGTAAATCTAGTTTGGTAATGAACTTGGCAGCTCCAACCTGGTCTATACAATCCTCCATCTGAGGCATCGGATAAGAATCTGTGACAGTAACTGCATTAACTTTTCGAAAATCCGTACAGAACCGAAAAGTACCATCTGGTTTGGGTATTAAAATGCATGGTGAACTCCAAGGTCTACAACTAGGCTCAGCAAATCCATGCTCCAAAAGATAATTAACCTCCTCAACCATATGTTTACGTTTCTCGAGATTCATCCTATATGCATGTTGTCTCACTGGTTTCTCGTTTACCAGCCTTATATCATGCTGCACCAGAGAAGTTTGTGTAGGCACGTCACTAAACAAACCAGGAAAAGCATGAATCAACTCACAAATGTTTTCCTGTTGGTCTATTGTTAAATGTTTTAACAAAGACGGCAAATTCAGAATCATTTCTGAATTTTGAAGACGAGCTAACTGTTGAACACGATCCATGGGAAAATCATCAATATGCGAATCTGAAGGCAAAATGACGGTGGTATTCACAGGTATGGCAGTTATCTCCTTCTCACAGGGCAAAGTGGAAGATAACGTGTTCGATGCATTGCGGTCATGATAAACCTTCAGCATATTAATGTGACAAACCCTCTTCTTTCGTCTGCGATCGGGAGAGCCTATCACATAAGTGGTTTCGTTCAACCTTTTCTCCACTAAGTAAGGACCTGAGAAGCGAGCGGATAATGCAGAGCCTGGGACAGGTAAAAGAGCTAACACTCTGTCCCCAGTATGAAACTGACATAATACGGTTTTTAAATCGAAGCGTTGCTTCATAGCAACCTTTCAAGGGACCTCTTACGGTATGTCCGAATACGAGTTCCGCAGGAGCAAACCCGAGAGATTCCTGGACGACTTCGCGTGCAGCGAATAAGACTAGTGGAATTCCCTCGTCCCAATCGCGTTGTGTTTCAAAACAATATGCCTTCAACATTGACTTCAAAGACTGGTGAAAGCGTTCCAACGCCCCTTGGGATTCTGGATGATAGGGACTGGAAATCTGATGCTTAATACCCAGTTCTTTCAGCATTTGATTGAATAAAGTAGACATAAAGTTAGATCCTCGGTCAGATTGTATTAGTTTCGGTAACCCAAACGTAGAGAAGAACTTAATCAAAGCTTTTATCACAGCCGACGCAGTAATTTTTTTAAGAGGTATAGCCTCCGGATATCTAGATGCAGTACACATTATTGTCAACAGGAACTGGTTTCCGCATCTAGTTCTAGGCAATGGACCAACACAATCCACTATTATGTTCTCAAAAGGGTCACCTATTACTGGAATAAGTTGTAGCGGAGCGGACGGAATGATTTGGTTCGGTTTGCCGACGGTTTGACATGTAGGACAAGCGACCACATCCGACTTTAAACCAGGCCAGAAAAAATGTCGCAAAATGCAATCATACGTTTTCCTGACACCTAAATGAGCCGATAAGGGATGATCGTGCGCCAAATTTAAGACATGTCTCAGAAATACGACTGGAATGACAACTTGGTGTACCGTATTACAATCTCCATCCTCACTTTCAGTAGGATTCCAAGTTCTACACAGAACACCCTCTCTTAGAGAGTATTTCTTAGCTCCTGCGTTTTTAGCGTCCTCAAGACATCTACTAAACTAAAGTCTCATCAGCTTGTTGCGCTTTTACGAGCTGACTCAGACTGAGATTCAAACTTACTTCTCCTTCCCAGGACATACGTGTTTGTTTCGGAGCATCAGTGAGTTGTGTCTGACTTTCACCCTTAAATTCATCTTCTGACAAAAATGAATCAGCCAGATTCACAACATCCGCAAATTTTCTTGCCTGAGCGCGAGTGACAGCACACACTGGGAATAATGTGTACTTCTCTTTTTCCACATTTTCAGCTACCACGGACTACATGATACTTCAAGTAAAGGTGTAACTTTTCCTCCAGCTAGATCGTTACCTAAGATCATGGAGACACCTTCTATAGGTAAACTTTTACAGATCCCGATCCTAACAGTACCAGACACCAGATCTTTGTTTAACTGTACCGAGTGTAATGGAATCCTTGTTAAACTCATTCCGCTCCCTCAAATAAAGACAGCAGCTTTACAATACGTTTCATCGGAAACAGGTAATACGTTGTCCAACAACAAAGACTGAGCTGCACCCGTGTCTCTTAGAATTCTAATCACATTCTCCTGCGAACCAGGAATAGAAATAGTTCCCGTAAAAGTAAAAGGAGCAGTCAAAAAAGAATGTGTTGAATTCAGTGAACTATGTAGCTCAGTAACTGGGTCTTAAAAGCAAAAGGAAGTTACTACCCAAGCAGCTCTCCCAGTTTCCTCTCTTATCTAAAAGTAAAAAAAAGTAGTAAACAACGCCCTCTCTTTCTTCAGCCCTACCACCCTACACCAGAAACTCTTAACTGCTCTCTTACATTCAAGCACATTCCCTCCACTAACACAGCATGCTTAGCAGATAATTTAAAAAGTTTCTGTTTTTGTAAGCTGTTAAGACTGAAATGTCACCAGGACTGCTTTGAAGGTTCTACATGTTGAAAGTTCTGGACATTTTCACACACATTGACTTGATACTGCTGTATGGAATCCTAAAAATCAGCTTCTTTTTAAGGATGAAACAGGGCTCCAGGGTCATACTGAAATCAATATTTTTTCTTTGATCCAAAAAAGTAAAACACTTTTTTCAGCTTAGTAATCCCCTCCTTCCTGCTGACTTTGGTGAGGATGGTCTTCACCCTTAGGATAAGGGGAATAACCCACACATAATCAGATAATTTTAGTCAGTATTTAATGTATATGGATGATATCCTAAGTAACCATTTCGATCTGACATTACCAAGGCTAATATAATGCAAAAATAACTGTAAAAAAATAATTACAATAAAGACAAAATGAGAAAAGAGATTCTAGAACAATGAAAGAAATATGTCCATCTATATGGTGCAATTTAAGACAATATACAAAAAATGCTACCATAGAACAAATCGATAGCAGAGTCTATCGATTCGTGCTACCCTGTTGGAATATGCTACCTTGAAGCTTATACAATTTATACAGTCGGTTAAGCACTGATAATGATAAGAAATAGGCAAATCATATTTTTAATCAAAGAAAAACATATTTGATGTAAATGAGCTAGAATAGCTAGATCTTTAGAGGTGCATCAAATACAGTCAGGTCCTAACACTGAGAAATGCTACTGTGAACCATGGTGTTCTGACGATTCATGCTGTCCTGTGAAAAAATGCTCCCTTGAAATTATATATATACTAGGGCATTAACAACTCCAGATTTTTACGTAAACTAATCCGTCAGCAAAGGCCAAGTCGAGTTGACTAGTCGGTTGATGAAGTCATCACACACACAGTGGAGGAACACTTTTATTAAAAGTTCTCTGTAACATTAACAGTCAACATGACAATTAAACTAAACAAAACAAAATCTAATGCCTTGAATTTTCTGGTAAATTTAAGAGTAGAACTGCGAGTAGGAACAGTTCAAGCTGCGGCAGGACAACTCCCTGCAGTGCTAGCGTTAGCCATGTTAGCTAGTGGATACAGTTTCAGATGCAGAGTGCCGGTTCTGTTACTGTACTTTAAACAGACTTGCAGGTTCTGCAGGTCTCTGTGCTGTTTGTGTGTCTAGAGTGAAGGATCTCCACACATGTGATGTGTGTCTGTGTTCTCTGCTGCATGTCTCTTGTCTTGTTGTGGTCGTGTGTTTAGATTCCCCTTTATGAAGGGACTAATAATTGGTTAAACCAAGGCATGTATGTCAGCGTAAGCCAATCAGAAGCAGTGTTTGCATTGTGTACACAAGCGTGCGCATAAAGGAAAAATACGCACGACTAGTAACCTTCTCTCAGGGATCGTTGACTCAAGGCCCTAATGTATACACACACACACACACACACACACACACACACACACACACATGCTAATGAAAATTCAAACCTTCATCTTGATTCTTCTCCAGATCGCCAATGTCAAGATTATTGATAATCACACAGAGGCCACGTGGTCTGTCTTTGAATGCCTTTCAGGGCAAAAAAAGAGTGATGCAGATTCCATTTGGCTGAAATTCATTTTCTTTTTCATACTATGTATAGTGCAATTAATTGCATGACTGGTATAAAGGTATACTTAGTCCATCATTACCTGTTCAGTTTTCTTGCCTGAGAATGCAAGAAAAGAGGAGCATGTTCAGTGTGATCACCAGCTGTATAGAAATGAGGTGTTTGTGTTATTACATGTGTTATAGATACTGTTTAAGCAATCAAATTATTTTAAGGGAGCAGAATTGGAATGTTTCCACTGTTCTTGTTGCAGTAAGTTAGTCTGCAAAGTAACATTCCCCTGATGTTGCTGCAGTCAGAGATGTCTAAGATGATCCGTATCCAGCATGGTAATGGTTCTATAAATGTCTAATTCTGTTCAATCGTCACACAAGAACTTACTTGACTTCACGGGAGGACCTTCAGGAGCTCCAGGTGCAGATCTCTAATTGGCTGGGTGTAGGGGGTTGTCCAGATCCAGTTTGTTGTAGAGATAAATACATCGTGATTTTTGAACTTTTCCAGCATGATTCAGCGCGAGCTCTTCACAACACTGTCAATCAAGCTGTGAGCTTTGTCTGCTCGGGCTGATTTCTCCTCTTCAATGGACTCAGCTTCTTCTCTGTTTAACACCTCTTCCTGGGTCAGGTCAGGACCATCTTTTAACTGGATTTGGTTATTATCAAGGACTTTGTCTATGGAAAAAATGGCAAGCTAAATAAAAGACCTGCAGAACAATGCTGTACACTGGACTAGATGAAATAAAGCAGCTAATGAAATATCTTGGTCCATCTTTCCAAAATCAACATGCTACATCACAACCACAGTCGTAGGAAGCACACCAAATATCATGAAATTTCATCCATCCAGGGGGCGTTACAACTGACACATGATCTCAAGAACAGCTCAGGCTATCAATCCATCCATGAAAAGAGCCTAATGGAGTAATGGCATAATAGAATCACATTTACTCATTTCTTTTTTTGTGATAATTTTTTTATTTGGTTTTGTATAGAAAGGGTCATATGCAATTATATACAGTCGCTTCTTTACAAAAAAAAAAAAAGGTCGCTCAGTCTGACCCTCTAAACCCATTCAAACATCCACCTGTCCCCTCACCCCAGCGGCCCCCCAGGTTTAGGCCACCTTATACTAAAGTTGCAATCAAACAAAGTAAAATACATACAACAATAATAATAATATATAAAAAAAATAAATAAATAAAAGAAATGAGTCAAAAGCAAACGAATACAAAATACAAATACAGAGATGTGCAATATAACAGATTTAGGATAAGTAGAGGAGCATAACAATAAATCATCAGATGTTTGCAACTTCAAATTATATACCAATTATAATTGAGTTCTACCATTTTGAAATCTTTCTGTTAGGCCATCGGCAACAGTTGTCCATGCCTCAATGGTTGAGGCTCTAGCCTTATTTATTCTGTCTGTTGAAAGTTCTAGCATTACTATGTCATGAAACTGAAGTAACCAGTGTCGCACAGATAAAGTATGTGGAGAAAGCCATCTCTGAGCAATTATCTTTTTGGCAGACTTTAGTCCTGCCAACCACATTTTCCTTTGTTGTCCTGTAAAATCTACACTAGAGTCATCGTTTAAAAGGAGTACAACTGGTCGCACTGGTATATCTTTTCCTATCATATCAGACAATACTAAAGAGATCTTCTCCCAAAACTCATAAACCTCCTCACATTCCCACACCATATGCATGAATGTTCCCAATTGCTGGTAGGGACAAAAATTACAGTGGGGACTTTGCAATACTTTAATTAGAAAACGTTTCTTTGGTGTCTCTATGATCTGGAATGTTCATTGTGTAAAATAACTATGAATATGTCATACGCTAAAATGTCTGTTTATGTTTATAGATTATGGGTCGGTTGGCAACTTCATGTCCAGAGCCATGGTGACATCATTTGAGCTCCCAGTGGAGAAGAGCCAGATTCTATACCTGTGTGTGCCATAGACGGGCATTTAGTATCAAGGAGGTCCGTAAGGTAGGAAACGAGACCATTAACGCTCAGTGTTGGGTACTACCTTCATCGAAATTCTGATGACGGAGGTCCCAGTCCTGATCCCCTCGCAGAATTGCAGTCTGCCAGAGGTATTTAGTGGGTCTTGGGCTGTCAGTCTCCAATGCTATGAACCGGTTCTGATCTTCAGCATCGGCCAGTTTCTTCTTTATAAAGATGAAGGACAGGGACCTTAGACCCTGCATAGACTATCGTGGGCTAAACGCAGTCACTGTGAAGTACCCACATCCTTTCCCTTTCATCATCCGACCATCAAGCAACTCCGTGGGACGAGCATATTTTCCAAGCTCGACCTGTGGAGCACATACAATCTCATGCGTATTAGGGCAGGCGACATGTGGAAGACTGCATTCAGCACCACGTCTGGCCATTACCATTATTTAGTAATGCCATATGGCTTGGCAAACGGTCCTGCCTTGATGAACGACATATTCAGGGACTTTTTGCAGAAATTTGTCATATTATAGTTAGATGACATCCTCATCTGTTCAAGGTTTAACTATGTGCTTATGTATTACCCTGGCTTGAGTAATGGGAAAGCTGATGCATTGTCGTGAGGTGAAAGTGAAAGTGAAAGTGAAAGGTTATCCAGCGCAAAAAACTACAGAAAAACTACTAGTAGAAAAATACTAGTACTACTACTGATGCCAGAAAAAACTTCCTTTAAAAAATGTACCAAATTACTGCAACTAAACTTCTAAAGCTTTAAACAGAGAACTGTGTCTGTATCAAGACTATAAATTCTAATTTACAGTCTTGAAAATATTTTTACACTTTTTACATTTTTGCTGGGTGAATGTTGCTTAACCAAAAAAAACAAAAAAATGTTGATTTGTTTTGCTTAATTGATCATTTTAAATGTTTCTGTTTTTGTAAGTTCTTTGACTCCCTCAACAATGTGACCACAAACCGGCAATTAAAATTCAGCGATGTAAAGATTCAAACTTCATGAAATTTCACACTCGCCATCACTACCACATTCTTTTGTGAAATTTCATTCATAAATGCTGCAACTATTTCAAGAACAGCTTAAGGTAAGAAGCTGAAATCAGCTGTGTTTACCCACCGACACATTTGTAATATTCCACACTTAACAGAAATATTAGAAGCAGCCAAACCATGGTTATGCTTTGCCAAGGCAAGAAACTCAATATAGCAGTTCAGGAGCTGGACTTAAAAGGAACTGGTCTTAAAAAAAAGCAAGAAATAAACATTCATACAAGAACAAAAAGTATATACAAACTGTCTCTTCTGTTAAACAGAGAATTTACTTCAAACGTTTGGAACATGATAGCTTTTTCATCAGCCTGTTCATTTCTTGGTCCCTATGCTTCATCTTTCAGTTCCTTTCTGTATTTAATCAAAACAAACGAAACAGTATAATATTATTTCTTCAACCCTTCTGCCCTACACCAGTAAACCCTCACTGCTCTCACACATGCAAACACACTCCCTCCATTAACACAGCATGACAGGTATATCTGATTAAGATACCCTACAAATCTGCTAATGCAACTATTCTGGGTTTTTTCCATTTAAATCTGAAAATGAAAAACAGAATGTTTTAGAAATTGAAAAGTGTCAGGCGGAGAAAAGTTGTGGTCAGTAAAATGAAAAAGATTCTGAACTGTTTCTCGATCCCTGTTTAAAGCAAGTCTGTGACACTGACCATGTTAAGGCAATCAGACAGAATGGTCAGTGTGTGAGTCTCCTCTATTTCACTAAAGTGTGTGTTCAGGCTCTCAGGTGGATCTGATCTGCTCAGAGGCTTCTGTAAAAACTTGTGTCCAACGTCATTAATGCACTTTAGAGTGACACTAAGACCTCCTAAATTATTTCACACCCTCCACTTTACAATTAAACTGTTTGATCATTAGTTGATAATACCATTGCCCCTGGTTGTTAAAGAGCTTGTTCAGTGATAGGCTGCCGAGGAGTAACAACAACGAACTGTGTAAATCGTTTGCCCCCTGTGCCATCAAACTATCACTGTATCCCCTTGCTTTTTCCATCCCTTAAGAATATTTTTTGTTGTTGTGTGTTTGCTTTTTTTTATAAAATGGCCTATGGTGCTGTAAGGAAACCACCCTAAGGGATATCTATCTTCATTTGTCATGGAAAACATAAAACAGAAGGATTTTTATTGGTGGTCTCATACTTTTTGCCCCCACTATTAGTAGATTTATATAGGACATTAAAAGAAAAAAAAAAAAGACAGGAATTTCAAAAACAATCAGACAGAAAGGTCAGAGTGTGCGAGTCTCCTCTATGTTACTGAAGTGTGTGTTCAGGCTCTCAGTTGGATCTGATCTGCTCATCAGAAGCTTCTGCACAGACTTGTGTCCACCGTCATTAATGCACCAGAGTGACACTAAGACCCTCTGAATTATTTCACACTCTCTACTTTACATTAAAAGTGATTGATTATTGATTGATAATATTATTTGTTATGGAAAACTTAAAACAGAAGGATTTTCACTGGTGGTCTTATACTTTTAGCCCTTACTATAGATTTATATAGGACTTATAGAAGAAAACAAAGTGAAGAAAAACAATAATTTGCAAAAACTTGAAAGAAATGATTAAGATCAGAAAAGATTAGAAAAAGATCAGCGCAATTCCAACTTTCAACTTCAATTTTATTTAATAACAGATCAATGATGTTCAAGGAGAGCACAAGAGTTCTGTGCTCATTTACATCGACATGAATCCAAAAATATTAAGACTATTACACACAAAGGAATGTAACAAACCCTCATATCTTTGAAAGAGTCTCATTATAGGAAAGAGTTTAAGAGTTCAGAGATAAAGACATCAGGCATTGAAAAATGAAAAGAAAAAACAGGACAAAATTGTACAGACAGGAACCATGGAAGCAAAATGCGATGGATAGAAAAATGTTTGTAAAATAAACTTTAACACTGCTCAGTATGTGCACGATATCAGAGCACAAAATCCAGTGTCACCTCACAAAATCTACAGAAAATCTACTAGAAATGACAAACAAAACAAAAAATCTGTATCTAGATCAGAGAACAAATTCTAATTCATTGTCTTGACAAGATTTTTACAAGCTAGATATATTTGCTTTACTCAGTTGCAGATGTGCTTTGCTTAATATTATAGCTTTTTTTCTGACTTTTAATTCTGTGTTTTGTAAATTGTTAAGACTGAACCGTACACTTTAAGTCTGGGAAGAAGTGAACTGATGTGTGATTTATCCCGTAAATATTTCTAAATGACCAGCACTGCTGTGATGGTTCTCCTACATGTTGGTCGTTCTGGAAGTTCTAAGATACATTGACTAGACACTGCTGGATAGAACCCTAAATATCACCACCTTTCTGAGGGTGGAACGAAACTCCGGGGTCTCCTTGGCATCCAACTTTGTTTTCTTGGTCCAAAGAAACAAAACTTGTTCCTCCTCCACAGACCCCTCCTGCCTGCTGACCTCATCATTGACTTTGGTGAGGATGGAGAGAATGTCTTCACCCCTAGGAGAATAGAAATAACCCACATATACATTAAAAACTTTTTGATGCTGTGAAAACATTTCTAAAAACCAGATTATTCATCTTACATAGTCAAGTTCGTTTGGTTTGGAATTGGTACATTTTGCGTTCCAGAGAAACAATCGGTCAAAATCACAAATCCTAGATACATGCAGAATTTAAAAATATTAGTATGTCTTATCATCAATACTACCTCCAAATAAAGTAAATTAAATATTATTGTCCATGGTTACATTTGCATTTATGTTGATTTGGCCAGTCCCACACTATGAAAGTTTTCAGCAAGACTTCTTAGTAGTAAATTGTTGAAAAAATGATCAAATAGCCACATTTGTATATTGTTCTAAAAGTAATCTCATTGTTAAGCAATGTTTTTAACATGAACACGTTTCATCTCTATAAAATTGGAATCATTTTATCAGTGTCCCGTGATTTCAAGTCAACCCTGTTACTGACAAACAAAACCCTGTAAAATAATGGTACATTCCAGCAGTGACATCATTTACAGGAAGTTACATCATTTACAGGAAGAGGATTTCCGTCATACCACGTCATTCCTGTTACCAAATTTTAACAATAATTAATCTACCCTATCTATCACTACTATCATTTCAAACTGTATGACATCAGCTCTTGAGACCTTGAACATTAGCTAACTTGAGGCAAATTAGCTTTAAATTGTCAACCCTGTTACTGTCAGTCCTGTTACTTTTCTATGATGACATGATCATAAAATATCATACCATAAATAAAATTATTACCTGAGAGGGCACCATAAAATGTATTGTCACTTTAGGATGTACAGATTTCGTTTAATGACCCCTAAAACTTTAGAACACGAGCAGCAAAACAACTCCAAACGTCATGCTGAGCTTTGTTTGATGTCTCTACAGAAAAAAGTGGTCTCTCACACGATCGCACTGACAGTCGGTGTTGCTAATTTGTTAGGGAGGGCTAAATTCTCTGGGCGGGCAAAGCATGAGAAAGGGGAGGTAGCCTTTCCCCCATGAAGATATACAGGGCAAATTCCAGATCGAGCCATCTGGGCTGTCGTTCTCTTAGCGGCGGAGCAGGAAGATCAAAGCACTCTTTACACCTATTGCCATTTCTAGCCACTGCAGGACCATAGGCAGGCTAGGGGAGCTCATGTAAAAAAAATTTCATGGCATGGGACCTTTAAGGGTTAAGATGAAGCTCACCTTTGACTTCCTTCTTTTAGAAGTGGACACAGTGACTGAATGAACCATGAGCCATTGGTACGGTTTCGATATGACTTGTAGTCCTCCACTGTGGACATGGATACCAGGAAATCTGAGCGACTGGCGATGCTGTAAGACATCGCAGGAGCGTCGTCCGCCTCAGCAGCGTCATCCGCGATAACCATAACTTTCTCCTCTCCCTTACTGCCCCGGCAGGCCTGGATGAAGAACAGCTTGGGCTTGCCAACCAGAGAGCTGCAGTTTTTCCCTTCGAATGGAGAGAGGATGTCCTGCATGGTGCACAGATTTCCATCGACACCACACACACCTCTCTCATTCCCATGGCTGAGCACACAGCAGACGAAGCAGTCTCCATGCCTGCTATCCTTGCTGCAGACTATCATGAGCTCCTTCATCTCCTCAGCAGTCAAGTTATCCTTGGTTATCACTATAAACCTCAAAAACTTAAACACGTCTTGTAGCGAGTCTGAAAATAGAGATGGTTAGAGAATAGAGAACCTGGTTATTGTATGATTTGATTGATATTTTATCAGCATATACATACACACAAAAATACTTATTCAACATGCAAACTCAAACCTCTGTCAAACTCGGATCCTTCACGATTCTTCTTTGGATTTCCAAAGTCAACGTTGTTGATAATCACACAGAGGCCACGTGGTATACTGTCCATTTTGTATTGCTTTCAGGGCAAAAAAAAAAAAAAAAGTGATGGAAACTAAATGTGACTAAAATTCATTTTCATTTTAGTACAGAAACTCGTAATACAATTCAATAGTGGACTTAATTACATGTCAGGTATAAAGGTGTACTTGGACCATCATTACCTCATCAGTTCCATGATCTGAGTGTGTAAGAACAGCTGAGAAAGTAGGAAAAAAAGAGCATGTTACCAGCTGTATAAAAATGCAGCGTTTGTGTTATTACATGTTTTATAGATACTGTTTAGGCAATAAAATATTAAAAAACAAAAAAAGGCAGCATAACTGATGTTTTTTCCACTGAACTTGTTGCAGTAAATTAGTAAGTTATAAACATTCAATGGCGTTGCCACAGTCAGAGATGTCTGAGACTGTCTATATCCAACATGTTACAGTTTTTCTCAAATGCTAAAACACAAAAGCCAGTCCTCTAAACCAAATGACCAGTTGTCTAAACACATTTACT
>JBBJLR010104354.1:0-24582 GCA_037577145.1 Brachypetersius gabonensis | reverse complement strand
TTGACTACTACTATAGTGATACATTGTATGCTGTCATTCATAAGTAAATCTAGATCTAACAAACATTAACGTATCATTGTGAAGAAAAAACTGCGATTTTCTGGTAACAAAATTGTGGCTAGTAAAAAGGCTGTATGGCTAGTGACTCCGAAAATCCACTAGCCACATTGGCCAGTGAGAAAAAAAGGTAATGTCATGCCCTGGTGGGGTTCGATGGCGAGCGCCTGGTGACTGAGCCTATACCCATGGGGCCCGGCCAGCAAAGCCCGAAGAGACGACATGGGTCCCCCTTCCAATGGGCTCACCACCCGTAGCAGGGGCCATGGGGGTCGGATGCAGTGTGAGTAAAGAAAGAGCTGAGCCGGAAGGCTAGGCTCTCAATTTACTGAACGATCTATGTTCCTATTCTCACCTATGGTCATGAGCTGTGGGTAGTGAACGAAAGACTGAGATCGTAGATACAAGCGGCCAAAATGAGTTTCCTCCGTTGGGTAGCTAGGCTCTCCCTTAGAGATCGGTTGAGAAGCTCAGTTATCAGGGAGGAGCTCAGAGTAGAACCGTTTCTCCTCCACATCGAGAGGAGCATCTGGTTAAGAGAGACCAGGAAGAGAACTCAGGGAAGACCTAGGACATACTGGAGAGACTATGTGTCTCGGCTGGCCTGCGAAAGCCTCAGGATCACACTGTACGAAGTGGCTGGGGAGAGGGAAGTCTGGGTTTCCCTGCGTAGGCTGTTGCCCCCGCGACCCGACTCAGGATGAGTGGGAGATAATGGATGGATGGATGGGTCTAGCAATGTTTGGACAAGTCAGTAGAAATTACATGGCCTTTATTTGATATATGTGATGCCAACTTTGTGTCCAGCACAGCCAAGATGTTCAAGTGTATGCTTAATTTGAAAGAAACAATTTATTAAAAAAATTTTTTTCGCATAAAAGGATAAAGGATAAAAACTTTGATTTACTATCTTATAATACAGGGTCCACACAGCTTCTTAAACATCAAATTCAAGATCTTCCCAGGGCCAATTTCCTCAAATTCATTTACATTTATGGCACTTGGATGCTAACATTATGGATGCTTTTATCCAGCTTCCATTCTCTAACTACAGGGGACAGTCTCCCTAGAGCAACTTGGGGACCACCACTCAGGATCCTAGTGGTGGTCTGCTGAAGGTAGGATTTGAGTATCCCACCTACTAGGCCTCCAACACTCGTGGTGGACCCAACATAGTGTAGTTTCAGACATGGATCAAGGTTTACTTCCATAACCAGTTCTGCACTCCTGATCAACTAGTAAACTGAATCTTTACACACACACTTTTACACACTGTTACACTAATGCTATTGTTTATTGTTTATTTTTTATTATCTATTGTCTATTTTATTCTTCTCTTGGACTTCTCTTGCACTTCTCTTGCACGTTTTTCATTTGTTTTTCTTGTTTTTTTCTCTTTCTCTCTTTTTCCTCATGTACTGTGACGTAGGTGTTTCTGATTGGTCCATTCACCTACTACTGCTCTGTGATTGGCCCATCACAGAGTGATGCACGGTTGGAGAGTGGCTGCGAATGTCCCACCTTCAAAACTTGAAAAGCTCCGGGAAGGCTGGAAGAAGACAATCTCCACTGGGGGCTTCACTCGAGAGAGATTTGTTTAGAGAGAACTTTATTTCTGTGCCTCGTGTTGTGTGTTTAGCTTGCTTCGTTTGTTTGAGATTGGGGCAGCTGGTGGCCTAGTGGTTAAGGCATTCGCCCTGTGACCAGGTTCGATTCCCAAGACTGTTAGGCACCTCTGAGGTACCCTGAGCAAGGTACCGTCCCCACACACTGCTCCCCGGGCGCCGTGTTCATGGCTGCCCCCTGCTTCACTTGGTGAATGGGTTAAACGCAGAGGAAGAATTTCGTGCTGTTCACACTGTGTGCAGTGGTGTGTTCACGTAGGACAGAATGATCACATTCACTTTCACTTGAGATCCAGTACCTTTGTGAGTTTTCTGTCTGCTATCTGTGTTAGACTTCTGTGGAAAGACTTTGTTTCTCAAACAGTTTTGTGTTGTTAGCTTGCTTTGTTTCAGAGATAAAGTATCTCTGTTAGTTATCTGTTTGAGCTTTGTTTTCTTTTGTTCTTTTGTCACTCTTGTTGTTTGGGATTACTTTTGTGTATTACTTTTGTGTTCTTTGTGTGGGATTTGGGCAGACACCGTTTGTTTTGGAAGGTAGGTTTTGGTTAGGCAGGATTAGGAACCATTTTGTTTTGTTCACTTCTATGGTGTTGTCTGTCATCCCACTTTAGTTCACACTTTAGTGTGTTTGTAAATAACTGTATAATATAACTTTGTGATTTAGTAATCTGTGTATTATTGTGTTGGGTTGTAAATATTGGGATTATTTGTGTACATACTGTAAATAAATCTCTTAAGCTATAAGTTTCCTCCTCTCTGTCTTGTGTTTGTGGTCGGTTGCTCATCAAAATTTACCACCCTAGAGAGCCAAAGATCCTAGGACGTAACATTTATGGGCTCGTCCGGGATATTAATTGATATGAATTATTTAATATTCATATTTATTAATATTTCATGATTGTGCAACCACACACAAACAAAAGATAGAACGAGTGAAACTGTTTTTGGTGCAGGATTTCTTGGGAGATCCTTCTGTAGACAGATTAGAGGCGTGTAAAATGGACGATCTGTTGCTGTTGGCAGAACATTTTGGACTCACGGTACAGAGAGCGGACATTTAGGACATTTAGTTAGCCGTTTTTGAGAAACTTGTGGCATTGGAGGTGTTGAGGCATGAAGAGGTGCCTGATTCGTGAATGGATAATGTATAGTCTGCTCCTGCTGCAACTTTGAGTGTGGAACGGAAAGTGAGTGCTGAGGTCGAGATGGAGGTCTCACCTGCCGCACAGGTACTTCCTCCATTCCAGCCATTTTCGCCTGTGACTATGCATTCTGCTGACTTGGGCAACGCTCGATTAAGAGTCCCCTTGGCTCGGATCAATGCGGAAGCCCGTGAGAAACAGCAGATTCGGGAGCATGAGCTCCGACTTGCACTCCGGCGAATAGAGGTGTAAGCGAATAAAAAAGTCCATCTTCGGCAGCTTGAATTGGAAGCAGCGAAGTCCGAAGAACTCCAGCCACCCAAATCAGTGAGTAAAGTCTCTTCAACTTTTCCAATGTCTGCAGTAGGTTTTGATATAGCTAAAGCTATTCTGGTCCTGCCTCAGTTTCGGGAGTCCGAGGTGGATGCCTAGTTCGCAGCGTTTGAGCGAATAACACTTTCTTTGGGTTGGCGAGATGTGGTCCTTACTTTTACAATGTAAGCTAACTGGAAAGGCTCAAAAGGTTTGTGCAGCTTTGTCAATGTAAGACGGGATGAATTATGAAATAGTTAAAGAAACTATTTTGCAAGCTTACGAATGAGTACCTGAGGCGTATCACCAACGTTTCAGGGAGTATAGAAAAGCTCCAGCTCAGTCCTATGTTGATTTTGCGCATGAGAAAAGCGTCCAATTTGATAGATGGATTGCGGCAAGTCAAGCAAAGGATTTCAGTTCTCTTCGTGATTTAATGCTTTTGGAAGAATTTAAGAGATGTTTACCAGACAGGCTGGTCACGTATTTAAATGAGCAGAAAGTAGAATCGCTTTCTAATGCGACAGTTATGGCTGAGGAATTTTCGTTGACGCACAAATCGGTTTCCCAGTTCTGTGAGGTGTGAAACTTTGTCAGAAACAAGCGACTCAGGAGAAGGGCACTCGAAACCGTATACTTCTGTGGGAGCTGTGCAGGGCTTGCCACCTCGAAACGTTCGTGAATGTTTTTATTGTCACCGAATGAGACATGTTATTGCAAATTGTGCTGTGTTGAAAGTCTCATTCCACTCGTGAGGGGTTAATCAATTCTGTGGACTCTTCTTTGACTGTATCTGTTCCACACAGACAGAGTGCTAAAATTTTGAAAGATACTGGTGTGGCATAGTCAGTATTGTTGTCTGAGGTCTTGCCTGTTTCAGAAGCCATCGATTTTGTGAAACGTGAATTCGGTAAAGCCACATTACCCTACTTATGAAAACAAGTGGGACAGGGACAGAAATGTCCAGTGCAAGCTAAGGTCGAGGCTATTACGAATTTTCCCATTCCTGCTACTCGCAGTGTACTTTGTAGATTTTTAGTACTTGTTGGAATTTTGTGTCATAACTTTTCGAGTGATTGCTCCTTTAATGAATTTGTTGAGTCATGCCAGAATTTTGTGTGGTCTGATCAGTGTCAGAATGCGTTCATCAGTCTTAAAACTTTGTTGGCTAACTCGCCTGTGTTACCTGCACCTGATTTTGTGAAAAGATTCAAAGTGGAAGGTTTTGGCTGAGGTACTGTTCGTTTTGTGTGAGGGTGTGATGCATTGAAGTTAGATGTGAAAGTGTATTAAGTTAGATAAGATGGAATGTAACTAGAGGTTTGGATTTTATGGGGAGGTGTGTTACATGCCCAGGCATGTCTTTTTTTGTTTTTCTTGTTTTTTTTCTTTTTGCTCTTTTTTTTTACTGCTTTTTTTTTTACTACTTCTACTACTGTGATTCGGCCCATCTCAGAGCAAAGCACGATTGGAGACAGGCTGTAGATGTCCCACCTTCAAAACTTGAAAAGCTCCGGGAAGGCTGGAAGAAGACGAGCTTCGCTGGGGGCTTCACTCGCGAGAGATTTGTTTTCAGAGAACTTTTTTTCTGTGCCTCATGTTGTGTGTTTAGCTTGCTTCGCTTGTTTGAGATCCAGTAGCTTTGTGAGTTTTCTGTCTGCTATCTGTGTTAGTCTTCTGTGGGAAGACTTTGTTTCTCAAACATTTTTGTGTTGTTAGCTAATAACTGTGTGATTTAGTAATCTGTGTATTATTGTGTTGGGTTGTAAATGTTGGGATTATTTGTGTACATACTGTAAATAAATCTCTTAAGCTATACGTTTCCTCCTCTCTGTCTTGTGTTTGTGGTCGGTTGCACATCAAAATTTACCACACTATATACACTCACCTAAAGGATCACTACATCATAAGTCTCACTACATCACTACAAATAAGTATTTTGACACCTTAATTTCAGAACGTAGCCTTAAGCATCATTTAAGGATGGTCGAGCTGAATAAGAGAGGCGGCAAGAGACCCACTGAAGCGTGAGCCATCTCTGAGTAAATTGGGCGAAGAATAAAACTTCAGATTGGACTGAGACATCTTTCTGTCCTTCAGGATAAAGAACGGCCGAGGACAACAAGGATTTATCAGACGTGAAGCGTAATTCTCCTTCCTTGTTAAAAATTAATTGGCCACTGTTGTTTATGGATTCAGCTCTCCACCCACCTAGGAGGACGGCGATACAGAGAGTAAACAAGCCTGAATGAGTGTGGCGTGCTTATTTTACTATTATCAGCAATGGCAAACAAGACAACAGTACCTGTCTGCTGAGACTTCACTTTGTATTCGAGTCATTATTGTTTCCATCTGCCTCTGAATAAGAGACACAGTCTTTTTCTTAATATAACTGAAATCATAATTAACATTTATAAAGTTATTTGTCATTTCTTGTGACAGAGTTGACAAAGTCCTTTCAGGGCTGTCTTATTAATTCTGGTGACTGTCCTTTTGGCGGGTGGTAATGGTGCTGTTTGTTTTCATTGAACTCTCTCCCTGACAAGAACAGCTCTTTTCACTGTGTACTCTAATGCTACCCCTGCAACTTGATTTATAAATCCGACCGAGCTCAATATGAAATAACTAGTGACCTGAATGCATGCCCTGAAGCCCTGCCGTTTGTTTACACTACTATTTTATGCGAACAACAAAACTGAAAAATCACATATTTGGTTAGTGCTGATAAAACAAAGCTGTTCCGAACTCTAGAGGTGCCTAGGAGGGTCTGGCTTTAAGGGTAAATATGTACAAGGACATATATGCAACTGCAGTGAGGTCAAACAACAAGAAAAAAATCAAAAGTGAAAATCAGCTGTGCTTTTTGGCCAAGTATTAGATGAATTTGTTGCCTGAAAAAAAAGATTTACCAAACAAATAGATGGCTGTAAAAGCATTTAGCAGCCAATAAGAGCAAAAACAGCTCTAGAAAAAAATAAGAGACCACCTGAATTTGTTTTTAAATCTGCATCTCTATTAGTATGATAACGACTTCATGGCAGTGTCTGTTTGAGTGAACAAGAGATTTGTTTTCTTTAAATTATTAAAGTTATGTAAACGTTGCATCATTTCTCTTATTTTGATGTTTTGTCATTTCTTTTAAAATTTTGCTTTAAATAACGATGTTTCATTTTGGAAATAAGGAGAAATATTGTCAGCAGTTCTTTAAAACTGAAGCAAAGCTGTTTAGTTGCACATATGAAATATAAAACCTAAGAAACAGAATTTGAAAACTGTCAACAGCCAGACGTCCTGCTGGCATCCAGCGGCATCATGAGTGTTTCTCTAACCACAAGCAAAACTGTGATTTCCCAGCTGGGCAATCCAGCCTCAATCAACACTTTGAGTGCATGCAGTGACCCTACTCTGTTTAAATCAGCAGTTTATGCAATCAACAACTTGTTATCATCCATTTTTCTGGATGACCTCTGAACAAGTCTGATTATTGCAGTATAATAAACAGCTTACAAGGCCTAGGAGAGGTTTTTGTTTGAATATTTCATCACAGGAGTTGGGCAGGCTAGTCAAACCCACCCTGCAGTGAAAGTGTTGTTACTTTAGTGAAATAATGACTCCAGCAGAAGCAGAAGTGGATGAGGAAAAAACAACTTGAGCAGAAAATGTCCAGGCCAAAAAGTCCTCCCGAAGAACTACAGTGAAACATCTTAGTACATCCAGCACCTATCAGCACTCAAGTGTGTTTGGCTCTGTTGTTCTGTTGAGATGTGTGAACAACTGTAAACCGGTCCAAGATGAGAATGAAAATAAGTGAGAACCTTCAAAATGGTTGGAAAACATCCATAAGGAATGGGTGGGTAAACTGATACTTTTGATACCATTTTTTCCTTTCGAGTATTAACTTTTTCAATGCTAAGTGTTTCCTTTAACCTTTTCCACAGTAGCAATAAAAAGTCAGATCAATCTAGTTAAACAAACCAAATCTGAAAGTGATTGTGTGCCAACATTTATAAAACTGTTTCATTGGCTTTAAATACTTTTTTATTGTGTCGGCTTTATATTACTGTGAAAGTGCAGTTGACTATTTTTGGAGAGGTGTGAATAGTTTTGACAGCAGTAGGGGGTTCTAATTCTTCCCTTCATTCACAACATTTTAAACAATGAGAGCCCACAGTGTCCCAGTTAATCTCTTAGGAGTTAAAGGGGAAAGGAATTATTACATAATATTAAATAATATCAATTATTAATTAAAATGATCTGAATTAACAGAATGGCCTTTAGAGGGAAAGAGGTTAAACAGAAAGTGAAATCTAAATTTTCATGCTTTTAGTAGAAATGGTTAAAAGTGTCTTCACTAGTCATATGTAGTGAGTTACTTACATTTACGGCATTTGTCAGACGGTTTTATCAAAAGCAACTTCCATTCCCTAACTACAGGGGGCAGTCTCTCCCTGGAGCAACTTGGAGTTAAGGGTCTTGGTCAGGAACCCAGTGGTGGTGCTGAAGGTAGGATTCGAACCCATGACCTCTTGGTCTAGAGGCAAGTATCCTACCGACTACGCCACCACCACCCCATGGTATCTACCGTCCCTACATGTTATAATGTGCCAAATAGTAAAAGGAACATGTTGGGTTGCTCTCCCTCTTTAAACAAGGGTGTAACAATATTAAACAGTTTTTTTCACCTCCGTTACATGCCACACTCTGACAAAATGTATCCCGGAAATCACAACCTCCAGCTCAAAAGGTTCTGAGGAAAAATAGGTCAGGCTGGCTTTTAAGTTGCATCATGCAGAGAGGCTCAACACAAACAACCAATCACAAGACTGAAACTATTACTCTCAACCCAGGGACATTCAACGTGAACACGAGACAGGTGTGCCTGTAATCAGGTGCCTAGTAACCCAGCTGACTCATGTGCAGAGCCTCCTGCCTCTGCACCCAGGCTGCCTCGGCACCAAGTCCAAACACACCAACACATGACATCACCAACAGGATCCTGGCATAAGTTCCCAGGCAGTCAAGATGTAAGGATGTAATGCAGTCTCAAGTTCACTGTATCATCCACTGATAGGTCTGCCCAATAGGCAAACTGCTGGGGGTCCAGTTGGTGTCCTTCAGATGGGCTAAAACCAGGTGTTCAATGGATTTCATGACCACAGAAGTCAAGGTGACAGGTCTGCAGTCATTCAGTCCTGTGATGATGGTACCAAGATCTTGGTGGAGCATCTGAAGCAGGCAGGAACTTCACACGGCTCCAGGGAACTGTTGAAGATGCGGGTGAAGATGGGAGCTGGGTGATCAGCACAGGTTCTGAGGCAGGAGTGGGGGATACACCGTCTGGTCCTGGGGCCTTCTTGATTTTCTGTTTCTGGAACAGTCGGCTCACATTCGCTTTGTGTATTCTGAGTTCCAGGGGGAGGGTAGGGGGGTGAGAGGTGTGAGGGAGGTCATTGACTCTTGCCTGGGCAGGGTGTGGAAAGAGGTGTGAGAGGTGTGAAAGGGGTCATTGTCGCTGGGGTAGCATGGGTGAGGGGTGTGAATCTGTCTGTCTCAAGTCTACAGAGAAAGGATGGCGAGGTCTGCCAGGTCTGCCAGGTCTTTATTTGCTTCATCAGCGGGTGGGGGTCGACCACAGCTTGTGATGTCTGCATTAGTCCACTTCTGCACAGTTTTGACTATAAGCATGGCACGCGAGTTGTTGCCTGTAAACTGGAATAAGATGGACCAGGCAAGCTGCCTGGGGAACAGAGCGATAGGTATATTTCAAAGTGGTGTAACAGTGGTCCAGTGTGATGTTGTCCCTCATGGGTGTCTGTGTTTAGGAAGTTCTTGGTTAGGTTCATTCAGTTGAAAGCACCCACAACGATTAGAGGGGAATTTGGAAAGTTTCTTTCCATGGTGGTGATCTGATCGGCCAGTGTACATAGCAACTCGTTCGCGTTGGCCTGCAGAAGTCAACCAGGATGAAGGAAGAAGACTCCCGTGGTGAATAAAACAGTTTGCAGTTAATGAAAAAACTATCCAGGTTGGACTGCAGAATTTCTGTAATACTGTGACATCAGTACACCAACCATCGTTAATGTAGTAACAGATTCTCCCTCCTTTGCGATTTCCCTGAGAGCTTGGTTATGTGATCCGTGTGGTGAAGTTGGAAGTTTGAGGCGGTCTCCGGGTTGCCCAGACATCACAGCTTTTTTCATGGCAGTATATAAATGTTCATATATTTGGGCTAAATTAGATATAAATATTTATCAATAATTGAGTTACATAAATGTTAATGTGAATTTGGCTACATTTCCACATAAAAGTGACTATAAATGTTTTGGTACTTTGGAGAGAAATGCATTGAAAGCACTCCGTGAGACGGTGAAATGCCGCTGTACTCAGAGGCGCGAGGTTTGAAAGTAGCCAATCCTAGCACGTCATTTAGTAGTATTTAGTAGCAGGGTTTACTGTATATTGATGCTAATGCGTAGTGTTAAGTCAGCTCCGATCAACATTCCAGTCCTGCACATTCATGTCATCATTCCCCTCGCCTTATAGCTCTAGATTTACTGGTAAATTGCACAACTGAATACAATCAACATTTTTCTGTATTCAAATTTCAATAAAAAAATATTGGGATTTTATCGAATCGTGAGTCCGGAAACGTTGACTCAGTTGTTTCACCCCTAAATAGTGGGGGATGATATATATAAAAATATATATATAATGAAATATATAATGAAACAATACTTCACAAACTTTTTGTGAAGCACAATATGTTAAAATATGCATTTTTTTACATCTGTTAAGGAAAACAATACCCTACAATATACTGACCAGAACTGGTTTTATAAGGTTTAACCCATGCACTGGACTAAATCAAAATGAGTAAAATCAATTAGGTTTATTGTCAATTAAGCCACATACACCCAGTACAAAGTGAAATGTTAAGGCACGTAAACCCAGTACACATTCTTCTAGGACCATGGTGCAACACAAGAACGAAAACAGATCCACAAAGAACCAAAACAGAAACACCACAAACTATGAAAGTGCAGTCAGGACAGGACTACACAGAGTGCAAAGAGAGCAAAGCGAGAGAGAGTGCAAGAAAAGCAAGAGCCACAATATTACATTACAGACCAAGACAACATACAGTGCTGCATAATTAATCTAAATTCAGCACTATGTTTTTTTCAGCAGTAGTTATTTATCTGTAGTATTTATATCCCTGCCTCTTACTGACCACAGCATTTTGTGAATGTAGCATAGTATAATTAGTACTTTCAGAGTACTAATTATAAAGTATTTTCAGGAGAGTTGATTTTGCCTTTATGCTATATATTGTTGTTGTCTCTTGCGTCTCTGTGAATGTGCTTGAATATTAAAGATTTCCAATTCGATTCTGTTGTTGATTTACTGACATAATCCACATAAATATCTTATATCTAAATTAACACTGATTCTGAGCATCAGCAGGGACAACCACATTGGCCTTCATGTTATCTTTACAAAACTCCCTGCCTGCCAGCCCATGCACCATTTGCTTATGAATATATTTACTCTCTGTCTTACCCCTCAACCTCTGTCAATGGAGGCGAATTTACCTAACAGCCTCGCATTTGTGTGTCTGCACACACCCACACACAATACATCTGCTCTCTCATCATTGTTCTGGACCTCAGCCTCCATCGTAAGCCACAGAGATCTCTTTAAGCAGAACGGCTAATCCTGACTACTGACCGCTGATCATCGTTTTATCACGCACTGAAGGATAATCCCAGCCTCCCAGTTCAGACAAAGCATGCCAGTACAGATATAGCGCGTGTAGTGAAGGTATTAGGTGTTATGGTGGTGCATTAAAGGAGTAAAATACGTTTAACATAAGTGCAAACTGTACACAGCATTTATTATATACAACAGCATTACAGGAAAAGCAGAGGCACCAAGCACAAATTCCAACCATTCCCTTGAGCACAATTGCTCCCTTGAGCAATTATCAACTCCACAAAGTGTTTCTTTCTGTGTCATACATTAAGTTTACGGAGTTCTATGATGCCCTAAAGTAAGCCAATGCTTGTAATACGGATTCACTGAGAATGCGTTCTATTCCAATTTGTATTGATTTTTTTAAATCTGCATTTTTAAATCCAGGACTCACATGGTGTGGGTTGAATGTACACATTAAACACATCTCCAATTCATTCAGTAAGTCAAACTTTCCGTATATACATCACTTGGTATTTTGGGGACCAAACTGGCCATTTAAATGTTTAAACAAAAAGTCAGTTGCTTATAAAAATCCAATAAATTATGATGGTGCCACCGAAGAAGATCGGATTTGGCCGATTTTACCTCAACTGTTACAGCAAAAATCTGCATGACTCATTGTGTTGCACAGCCAGTTGCCACTTACTTTCAGTACAGTACTTTATTTGATGTTTGATGTTCTTTCAACAGCAAACTGACATTTTTCTTCTAATTCCTAAATTTGCTTTCATTTAAAATGACACTCTGGTTCACTTTAAGACAAATAGTGTATTATTATTTTGTCTTTGGCTACTAGAAAGTACCAGAAATATGCTGATGTGATTCATATGTTCATTTAGCCTGCACAGCGTGAGCTCTGGGTTTAAAAAAAAAAAAGGATAATTATAATAAGCCAAATAAATAGCCATCAGCCAATTTGGCAGGAAAGTAACTGGAAATGGCCATAAAAATTCATGATTGGTGCATGACTATTTAGCACAATGAATCATGCATAATTGCACTATATTGCAGTGGAGTGCTCTCCCTGCCTCATATTATCTCTCTCATGAAATTGCAGTGCAGATCGACCAAAATCCAAATAAGATGGATGTTTGGTCATTTGAAGAAAAAGCTGACAGTTCCGATCTGGGCTGATTCCTCAGGCTTAATCCCTTCTTGGTCACTCATGGTGTACATATCTTCTTGTAATTCAGGTCCCTGCATATTTCACTATTTTTGCAATTTAAATGATAACAATAAAAACTCTAGACCATGTTAAATAGCAAGTATTTAACATGGTATTCAAACCATCTACAAAGTTCTATTATTAGGCTAATAATAGACATCGAAAAGTGTGGCGGTAACAAGGCTGCTCACAGAACCTGAAGAGTGTTGCCTTCTTTCCAAGTCTGACCTTCAGAAACCTGACATTTTCATTCAAATACATTCAAATTTTACAAAGTCAAACACACCCACTAGACAGATGGCCCACATATTTAAAGTGTTGTAACCAGCAAGCTTGGACATTTAAATATGAACAATGGAGCTGACCGAAGTAAATAAAACATATGCAGGTTGAGCTGATGGTGAATATGTCTGGGTTCATTTCAGCTTAAATACAAAACCTAGCTCAATATGTTCCGTAGTCGTAAAAAGTAATATATAATAAAAAGTAAAAATAATAAAAGTCCATAAACTTTTCAAACAAAGTGAAAGCTCTGAAGGCTGTGGCCATTGTTGTACTGTGGGCAGTGATTAAATCTTTCCTTACAGTCAGCCTCCACCAATGCACATTTGACCTTACATCTCATTTGATTAAGAACTAATTCATTACTGGTTGGAGGCCTAGTGGTTAGGGAGTGGTAATCTGGTGGCCTAGTGGTTAGGGAGCTCACCCTGAGATATGAAGGTTGTGGGTTTGAATCCCAGGACTACTAGTGGGGCCACTGAGGTACCCTTGAGCAAGGCACTGTCCCCCACACTCTGCTCCCTGGGTGCAGAGTTGCTGGCTGCCTGGTGCTTCACTTGGGATTATGGTTTAAATGCAGAGAAATAATTTTTTGCAGTTCACATATGACAAATGGCCATTTTACACTTTAATCTGTAATTCACTTTCATGAGCCCTTAGAGGTCAAGACATGTTACCTTCGTTCTTCTATATAATCCAGTGCAAAAGCAGTCATGCATTGAGTCAACACATATGCCATGAACCTTTAATTAGAGAATGCTACATACACTCTACATTTCAAATCATAGGTTCCACTCCCAGCTAATTGTGTTCGAATCATGATATGGAAATTCCTAGGAATTCACACTTGGTATAAAAGACAAATGAAGAATCTATGGCAGGAATTTGAAGATGTGGATGACTCACAATTCGCTGTCATTATGATGGATAGCTGAACTACTCTAACTAACCGGAGGTTTGCTACAGTAACAGCACAACATGACTGACAGATGAAAAGTCTCTCCAATCATGCCCATTAATGAAGCCCACACGAGAGCGATTTGCTGCAGTGACAAAAGAAGCTGAAAGGTCACCATTCTAGCCACAGCTGATAAATGTAAGGAATGCTGTTAATAAAGTGCATGTGACTAATATCTCCAACCATTTTGTAATTATTTCAATTATTTTAAATATATTCCATGTATTCCTGGTTCAGTTTTCTCCCATCTGAACAGTGACAAAAAACCGGAGCATAATAAGACTGAGCACTCAGGGTTTGAGCTTTGAGTCTGCTCTTGTTTTTTTTTTTTCCTGCTTGTTTAAATGTCAAGAAATGACCAACATGGCTACAGTGTAAAGGATTACTGCTTTCTCCAGTTGATAACCGTGTCATTCTACTAAAACTACACTGTGTCTTTCACAACGATGTATGAAATGCATTAAAGAGGTATTCCATTATTGAAAAACGTCAATAAGTTGTAAACAAAGTCACTCAGAGTGGGTTTGATGTCTAATGGTTCATTGTGGGACCACAAGAGCGTGGAATGGAAATGGAAACGGAAACTTACACGCTCCGATTTCTTCACAGTGGAGGTAAATGGAACCAGGTGTCCTGATATCAATTTTATTTACTATCCAAATCCACTAGTGAACCTATATGTGTTTTCTGAGTGCTGATGATGAAATAAATACCAAAGGGTCTGAAAAACATGGTTTTTTTGGGTACTACAATGCTTCTGTTCTTCCCCACTATGCTGAAAAACCATTAGTACCGTTAGAATTAAAACCTTGTTTTCTAATAAGAACTGTCTCCATGGTTGCAATTTGAGACCCCTAGTTTCTTGTAGTACACCTGTAGATCTTAAGGGAAGCATCACATTCTTCAAGAATCATGAGGTCCCTGTTAAACCAGTAGTATTCCTCATATCAACCCATTAGAACTATCGGTTTACTTCAAATTTAAATCATTAATTTCAAGAAAAACATACCTGCATGCATTTTGCTTTCCCCATTAAAACTTATTTTTTAAAAGTCATAAAAATACTATACTATAACTGTGAGAAAATCCTTATAACCTATCACAGTAACATGATGAGTTTGATTCAAGCGACTACTTTATTGACTATTTGTTGTTTTTCACCAAGGATCCTGTCACACAGACTGAATAAAGTTTTTAAATGACATTTCTGCAATATTCACAGAAAACCGACATTTAAAGTCTGACCTTGATAACAGGGAAGTCTGACAGCCTGTATTGCATTAAATGTTTCACCCTGTCTGGTTCTGCTGTCACAAGTTCAGCTGTACTTCAGTGTTATTTGATGCAAGACAATAAATTGAAGTGGGAAAACCTGCCTTTGGTAAGAGCAGCAACCACAGGGCGGAAAAGAAAAACGTACTTCTTGACATGAACAAAATTCAGTTGTGACATTAATCGTAGGGAACTACTTGACATCGTCGTCTCTGGCTGAAACTATAAATAAGCCGAACTGCTGAAACATCTTCTGATTGGTGTATCATGAATCATCTAACCTTGGCATCGTCACGTCTCCGTCTGTATTAGAAATGCTGTAAGCTACGCTGGAAACTGCAGCTGAGACCTTAAGGGGAGAAGAACACTTAGCCAATAGCCACAGTTCCACAAGCGAAGACAGAGTGCCATCAATCTTCACGTCCCTCCAAAGCTCTCGCTTTTTCTTGACGGATACATATGTAACAGCGCTGTTCTGCACACCCGGAGGAATTAAAGAAATCAATGGAGCACTGCGGCTCATTAATCACACTCACTCGTTATTCAGTGAACGGGTGGAACCACAAGAACAAGAACGAAGACCGGGGGTCTAATCTAGAGTTCAGCTGCCATTAACTGCTAAATGGTTACAGCCACCGTGTTTACTTTTTCAGTTGTTTTTTGGGGAAGCTGGATGATACAACAAAAATATATAACTGCAAAAATATATGGGCAAAATGCCTCAATAGCCATAAATGCAAAATGCCTCAATAGCCATAAATGTGATAATGATGAAGAAAAAGTAAACGCCATTAATTATCACTGTGGCATCCATCCAGGCCACAGCAAAAATACATGTTGAATAAGTAACTATGTGGGTGCATTTGGATTATATTGTAAAAAAAAAAAAAAAACTGCTGCATTTCACACTGAGAAAGGCCATATACCGAAACACATCTGTGCTATTATTAATGTGGGTTCAATAAATATTTAGGTAAATATACAAGTGCTGTGAAGGTTTTTTGCACTTGATAAGTTGGTTTCACTGAGAGGATAATCAGATAATTCTGCACTTTTCTTCCATCTGTAAGTACTTAATGGAATTCAACCTATCCATTTGTTGGTAAACAAAGTTTACAGGACAGTGTTAAACCAACAAAATAAGAAGCATGAAATAAAATAAGTAAATATATTTTATTTTATAAAAGTCATCCAGCACCCAATTAATGAGTAACGTCAGTTAACGAGGAATGTTTAACGCCGTAGAACTTCACCGTGTCGTTTCATTTTAGATGCGCGATGCTGGAAAATAGAGTCAAAAGCACTTGGTCCACAAAACTACTTAAAAAAAATAACTAGGACTGCACTTCTTTCTACAGGTAATGATAACACTCAGGATATGCGGATGATGAAACATTTTCTAAAAGTGTGCTTCAAGCTCTCTGAGAGAATATTTGCTTGATTGAATCTTTGAAGCACAGAGGGAACTAAAATAGACCCGGTACAGCAGCAGGTATTAAATTAACGTATGGGCTACTGGAAAGTATTTCTTGTGAACAGGCCAAGTTAACTTAAGGTGAAGAAAATCAAACCAGATTGCATTCATAGTGATCCCTTAAAAAGGCCAGATATCAGATATCTGACCTCCTGATATCTACATTCAGAGAAGAACTGTAAAATGGACCAAAGTTTAGAATGTGCACTTTCCACAGAAACTTTCCACCTGTTTCAATGAGTCACAGGTGAGAAATAATTATGGAATTGCGCCATGCTTTTGTTTCCACCCGCGATGACAGAGTGCTGTGAATTAATCTTGTAATGTAATAACTGCACAGTAAATCCACTTGAGAAATTACAGAAAGACCAATTACGTGAAAAGCTATTCCTTTCATCGAACAGCTAACAAGGTATCTAAAAATACAGAGACCAGGTAAGTGGCCAGATTTCCCTTCCCCCTTTATAGTGTCCCACTGAGAGTGTCCCAAATTACTCTTTAAAAAAGTGAGCCTGTCTGTATCTGACTGCAGGGAGACACTCTGTATCTGCCCCTGCTTTAGACATGCACAGTCTGGCATTTCCGCTAAGGACATTTCTCTGTGGGGGCCAAAATCTTTGCTGCCATGGGCAAAAAAAGGCCAATTCCAATCCCATGCCCTCCCATGAACACAGCACAGAATTCAGTTCTTAACATAACTATCATTAATGCCATACCAACTGGGCACACTGGGCACACACCCACGTAACAAAATTTATCATTCACCACCAACACAACCCCCATAGACAAAAATGATCAATCAACCCCCTTTAAACCTTCTGCAAGAAACACTGATGTTGTCTTACTCATTTTCTCAACTGTTAATGTTAAAGTTTGTACCAGTACAGTACGCTAAAATATTGACTCAATCCTCTTTTCTTTTGCTTTGAATCACCTTGTTGGTGCAAACATACTATTTTATGTCTAGGTCCAACCACCCAGCATTCAGTACCACCAGTAGACTGATCACCGCCTGATCATCTGGAATCATCTGCTCCAGTTTTTTCACTGGTTCAGGTCTTTGTTCTGCTTGAATGATTCATATGTAGTTTCTTCACTGGTCAGGCGGTCTTTGTTCTGCTTGAATGATTCATACGTAGGTCACAGTGTGTCGTAATAAACAAAAACATTCCACTGAATCTGGTCAGGTTCAGGGACTGGACTGAAAATGAGAGTCTTTGAAAGTCGTTTAGGAAGCCTGGAGAACTGTTCCTCAACTGTTCCTTACATTAAAAAATACAAGAATGTCTGGCTCTTCAGAAACAAAATTATAGTATTACATATATGAAAACAATTCAGGGAGCAAATCCCTGAAGAAAAATCATTCATTGTAATCACAAATTCTTAGATTCACTAAATCTGCAAAGTTAGGCCAAACTGAGAATTTAGAGTATAATTTAATTTGAGTTAAACAGGAATTGAATGGGCTGGATGGTGTAGGGTGGGATGGACATGGGGCTTGTTTTCTTCCCCATGTCCCGGTGTTCTTTTATCTTGTACTATAAAAGGAGTTGATTCATTTATTACTTAAATGTCTTACTGTCCGTGGCTTTTCTGTATCCTTCAACAAAATCGTTTAAGCCACACATAAGCAGTAATTACCAGCTTGAAATATAATTATTCAATGCATTTCAACACCTCTAACAGCCACAACTCTACACTCAAACAAATGCTTCCTCTGCAACACATGTAGCAATTCATTGCCCTTTTTGAGCTGCTGTTTGTGCCGAGTTGTAACACAGCTGTATTTGTGACTAAACATTCGCCCATGATTTGTAGGTTTACTTTAAGCAGACAAGAAAAAAGAACTAAGCCATCCCTCACTTCTGCTGGGTCATGGTGAGTTGTGTTATCAGGAATTCCCAGCCACAGACTCTTGCATCGCTGGAAGGCGATAACAGTCCCATCATCATTTTAACAACACAGATCCAACATAGATTTCCACTGACACAGATTTGAAGCAGATTAGTGACCCAAGTGCAACCAAAACCCATTTAGTCCATCATTTGTCCTGCCAGGCTAGGGAGTCTGCATGCTTACTGCTCAAGTTATCAATTACACGGAGCCCTTATCATTATTCATTTACCAACTTTTCCTTTCAAACATTTTAGACTGATATACACAACATGTGTATAGTACTGGGATGCCTGACCACTACATCAACAGGGAGTTTAATGACACTGCATTCAAATACATAGATATTAATATGGAGTTGGTCTCCCCTTCCACTCTTCTTTTGACCACAAAGTTGCAGGTTCAAGCCCCTCTTTCTACCATTGTGTCCTTGAGCAAGACACTTAAACCTCAGTTGATCCAATGGGACTGCTCCTGTAACTAATGAATGTAAGTCACTCTGGATAAGGGTGTCAGCCAAATGCCCCTTTATCTTTACCTTACCTTCCTGGAAGTCTTTCGACAAGATTTTGGAGTTTCTTGTAGGAATTTGTGCCCATTTATTCTGTAGAGCATTTATGAGGTCAGACACTGATGTTGGATGAGAAGGCCATTTAAAGTAATTTATAATAAAACAAATTCTCTTTCTTTTAACCATTAATGTATCAGTAAATATAAACAGTGTTTATTCTAAAACCAGTGTTTGTTCTCCTACAAGCTCGACATTTGCTGCTCGTTCTCTATGGAGCCCCTCCCTCTGCAGGTTTTCCCCACCCACTTGTGGGCGGAGACTGTCCTGAAAGTTCTCCCGTGTTTAAAGATCTTGTTTTTTTCTCTTTGTTTCTAAAACCTAAAATTAAAGGCATTTGTTCAATTTTGTGTGTGGCGTCATTTTTAAAACTCAGTAGTGGTTATTATTATTATTACGTGTTTTTAAATTACAGCAACTTTGGTTCTACGAGACACAGAAACACCAAACAAAGTTCAGCATGATGTCTGATACCTTGAGCACCAACATACACCAAGAGAACTTCTATATAAGAAGCTTTTTTACAGCATGACGACCATTTATCATTGGTTCACAGATCCTGATGCGTGTGCTCATGGGGTAACCCAAGTTTGATCTTTTAAGCTGTCCCTGATAGAGGCCCACAGCTCTGATTTATGCCAGAGTCTTTGTCATCCCCTTTTCATCTCCACGCTTTAAATCACCCAACAGGTCCCAATTTCCTTTTAACCCAGAAATGTCACTGATGGGCTGAGACACAGTGCAGTGATTCTGAACATCTATCACTTCCATTGATCTTTGATCCATCATTCAGCATATTGGCTGTCTTCTCTTCTAATCGAACCTGCAGTCCAGACCACCGAAACTTCAAATGCGCCCGGTGCACAAGAGCAGAACAGAGAAGCTCTCAGTCGAACACCTTTCAAACAGAATTTTACATGATCTACTCCATCTGTAATTGGAGTTCAACCTCAATAAAAAATGCATGGAGGGTCCATCGTAAGTCTTTCATTTTTCTGTCAGTGATTCAACAAAGAGCTTATTCTGGAAATTGTGACAAAAAATCTATAGCCCTATATTTTAGGCCGTGTACATAAATGCAACACTTTACCCCAGCACTTCTGAATATTGACACTTTACCAGTTTTCTCACTGTTTATTTGAATTCATCTTCCAGTGCAGTTGAGAATCTCTTCAATCAAACTGCACCAGGAGTCAGTCTGTGTCTGAGGCAGAGATGTTCACAAGTCATTTTTACCTAGTCCAAGTCAAGTCTCAAGCCTTTGAGTGGTAATGTTTACAAACGGCGTCTCTATGTTGAGCTCTGAATGTTTAGAAGATATGCTAATTGACCACGCCCCATGATTACAATTGGCTGTTGCTAAGCAGGGGTGGGGCTGCGTGCTGTGATCTGCCCTCACCAACTTGGAGGATTTGCCTAAATAGATCCAAAATCGAAATATTAAATATGAAAAATATAGCTCCACTCTAAATGTGATACTCCACAGTTAGATTGGGCTCCATGACCCCTTTCCAACGACCCCTCAAAAACCGTTATAAGCTGAAAACCATTCATCTCAGGCAAAAGTAATGGGACACCGGAGCGAGGTGAACAGATTTCTAGTCATTGGAAAGAGTGCGGGATATAAATAATTACATGAAATGAACATTGTTTATGAGTTATGACTCACGAGTCGCAGCACCCGAGTCCGAGTCAAGTCTCAAGTCATTGAGGGCCAGTCTAAAGTCAAGTCACAAGTCTATGTTTGTGCGACTTAAGTGTGAATCGAGTCCGAGTCTCAGACTCCAGTCCTCATCTCTGGTCTGAGGAGGCTTTCACTGTCCAATGCTTATAAAACCTGTTGCTAAAACTATTTATACAGATCGCTATATAAATTATACAGCAGTCTCGGGTTTGACTTTGACTTTATAGAAATCAACAGAAGCAGAAGTGAGAGAAGGTAGGATGCCTATTTCCAGTTTATATGCACAATTTCTATTAATTGAGTTTATCATATGGGAATTGACTTATAATGCGCAACATAACTTCTGCACAGGCCACACTAATTTCACCAGCATACGCCGTTCAGACGGGGCCAGCGTAGGCCAGGCCCCTTGTAGAATTGCTCCTGGACCCTGTTATGGCCCCTTCACTGAACAGCCAATGATTTAAATATTAATTTCTTATCGTTACGTGCGCTGGCACGTAGAATGTGTTCTAGATGGATGGCTTAAAGCGTTACACACACGCGCTGTTATGTACAACTTGAACACCAGCAGCACGAATTGTTAACTCCGGTTGTAAAAGCTAACAGATGGAGCCCTAAATAGACTAACTTTCCATTTTTCCTCCTTACTACAGCACTAGAGATGCTGACAGTGTGATACAAAAAGATTTTGTGTGATTTCATGCTGTGTAAAAGAAATGTAGTGAAAACAAATGAAAAGTTAAATGTAAAATAAAATATATGAAATAAAATATTGACCTGTTTTGCCATTATATGTGCCCCCCTAAAAACACACTGCCCCCACCTGGCCCCCCCTGGTAATTTTGGTGTAGAACCGCCACTGTTCACCAGGAAAATTAAAACTTTTGGCAGCACTTTTATTTATTTGTCGTGGGATACGCTGTGACCATTCATTCAAAGTGCAGTACAAGAGAGTAAACTTTTTACTATTAATTTCGTACTATAACTCCTGAAACCAGGCAGATGCTTCAGGAGTATTATGGCTAGAACACAGAGCCTCAGGAGGAGCTTCTATCCTTATATAAACTCTTAACTTGGACATGACACACAAGCTTTCCTGTTCAAAAATATTGTTTGTGATGCAAACTAAATGAATGTCAACTCAAAATAATGCAACATATGTTTTGCTTTGTTACATGTTACATTTATATGATATTTAAAGAAAGACAACAGTGCTGAGATCTCATATAACATGCTAAACTCAGGGAAATGAAAGAGTAAGATGGTGAAACACGATCAATGATTACTAGGCCTTCTACTTGAGTTACTCAATCTGTAAAACAGTATTCAGTTTTAATGTTAACTAGTGATACTCGCTGAAACTAAAATCAAAGTCCTCAAACAGCCACATCTTTCCCAGAACAAAACAGAAGATCTTCAGTGCTGTTACAGTGATGCAGTGGCGTGGTGCAGTATTTTGACTGGAAGCATCTACTGTAGATAAAATGTGACACCATTCTGCCACACGCTAAGACTTTGCGAAATGTCGCCGCTGCCATGTCCTCCTTGGCTTGAACTTCTTCACAGTGACTTTGTTGGGCTGCCTTTGAACTGAGCGTCCCAAGAACTATGAGGGCTACAAAACAAAATAAATAAATAAAATGAAGTAACTAATTAACAATGTCCGTTTGTCATTTGTGATCACAGCACAGCAGAGTGAACATTCCAAAATTCTTTCTCTGCATTTAACCCATTCACCAAGTGAAGCAGCAGACAGCCAGGAACACAGCACCCGGGGAGCAGTGTGGGAATGGTACCATGCTCAAAGGTACCTTAGTGGTAACCACTAGCAGTCCTAGGCTTCAAACTCACGATCTTCTAATTGCAGGAGCAACTCCCTAACCACTAGGCTACCAGAATACTTACCAAAAAATCGAAAGACTAATAAAGGCTTCATCTCACAAGCATCCCAAAGGCTAAAAGGTTGCATAGCGACTGATAGGAAAAGAACCCTCTGGCTCTTCCACCCCGATGGGAGAGGCCAATTGCATGCTTGGTGATTTCCAGCCACAAACAGCACAGCTGGGACTCCATTCATGCTGTGGTCAGTGCCAGACGTCTAGCTCGAGTACACACAGCAGCAGTGCTTTTTCTTTATTGGCTCTTGCACAGCTCACAGGGTTTTGTATGTACCAAAGAAAGTAATATCGACACAATCACCAAACACGGGAAAATTTACCTTTATTTTCAAATATTCATACATTGTATTCTGGTTCACAATACAATTACATCTGTGTTTTCAATCAATAAATAAAAGATGTCATTTCTTTATTGTCTGTTTATCTATTTTATCCCTCTCTTCTGTGAAGCTGGAAGCCCTTTTTGACTGGAGCTCCTTTGTGTCTTCGGCCCTTTCTCCCGCCGTTTTAAATTGACAAAGAAATTGAGGTTTGGCGATTTTTCTAGGCCCCTTTCAGGCAGCAATATCTGCCCCCAAAAATACTTTAAAAGGTTGTTTTAACCAAGTAGTCATCTCTCTGGCACGTCTACTTTTTAGATATTTTAGTTTTGGAATGTGCTACAGCCAGATTTCACAAAGCAAAAACCTTGAACTACCAGCAGTTATTTGGCTGCTACGGTCTTTTTCAAAGAAATAATAAAGATACTGCTTTTGTCAAGATTAACCATTTGTATTGTGGAAAATATTTAGCTGCATTTATACTGTATTTGCTCCCAGCATTTTATTCTGTTGTCATTACTCTGTTCTTCCCCTTTTCGGTTTTCCTAAACCTAAAATATAGCGATTGTCTGTTTGTTTGTATTTGTATTTGTTTAAATGGAGTCAATAAAAAATCTATTTAAAAAAGTCCCTTTTACATGTTTTTTCTAGGTATTTATCAATAAACAAACAGTGTATGGTTAAATGTGAGTCAGAGGTAAAATCCTGGTACAGTTGGTATATAGTAAACCTGTACGAATTCAATCATTAAAAGAATTTATCTTTGAACTGAACTAATAATTGTATGCAGAAACCCAAGTAATTTTTTTTTATACATAAATTCAGACACAGTTCCATATAAAATATAACTCTATACATTTTTGGTACTGTCCAGAGAACACAAAAAAAGCACATCTTGGGATGGTGAAATACCACTGTACTCAGAGAGGTTTGAAAGTAGCCAATCCGACTCCCGCATCTGAATAGCATCCTGCGTGGAGCGTCTTAAACGTTACATTGAGTGTTCTCATGTTTTTTAGTTTTGTTCTTCTTAAAATTCTGCATTTTTTAATACTGTAACTTAAATGATTTTTTTTTACTGTATTTACACGCTTATACAAAAAAAAAAAAAAACGACAGTGCATACCAAAGAAAATATGCATGCAGTACAGTCTACACAGGGGTAACATCAGTATTTACGTTCCAGCACTGCGGGAGACAGCAGTTCAGTGTACACTGTATAGTATGGATACGGGTTTATCTTTACATTTAATGTGGGTAATGGGTAATGTATTAAGCTGAGTTCAGTGTTTTGGGAGCATATTTAGGGTGTAGACTATAAAAATAGGCATTTTCAGGCATTTTAGGTGTTTTTTTTACAGTTTGCTGGTTCTCTTGGAACAAAACCTGTGAATTTTGGGGATTTACACCAGTAAAAGGGGTACAGTTCCAACCAGTAATGACACAGTGTGAACAGAAGCCAGCATATTCCCAGGGTATGCAATATATATATTTATAAATGTGTGTGTATATATATTATATATATGTGTGTGTGTATACACACACACACACACACACACACATATATATATATAGTTATAATCAAACAGACTAAAAAATAGACTACGACTACGAGAAAAAACACAGTGCAGCACACTGAATACTAAGTGCATACTAAATAAATAATAAATAATTCTTTCACTTGCAGCTCACTGAAATAAGCAAAGAAACTCCAAACTTTCACTCCATAAACCACAGTCAGTTGAAGTAAATAACACTGCTTATCCCATTACAGTGGCACCTGTCAAGGGGTGGGAGATATCTGGTAGCAAGTGAAAAGTCAGTTCTTGAAGTTGATGTATTAGAAGCAAGATAAATGGGAGCGAGTAAGAAACTTTGACAAGAGCCAGATTGTGATGTCAAGACTAGCCCATCTGGTCAAACTCCATCAAAGAGTTTATGTAGCACAAACTGCCAAAAAGTTCTTGTTCTAAGATAGAATGGTCTCAGTGCATCACAGATTGTTGTATAACAGCCAGTCGACCCCTGTTCACCACCAAAAGGGCCCACAATGGGCACATAAGCAGAAAAACTGGACCATGGATTGATGAATCATGCTTTCATTCACACCAACCAGACAGCTATTTGTGTGTGTGTGTGTGTGTGTGTGTGTGTGTGTGTGTGTGTGTGTGTGT
>JBBJLR010104282.1:0-24608 GCA_037577145.1 Brachypetersius gabonensis | reverse complement strand
GTGCAAAGTTATTGAAAGTTATTCCTAATAAAAAAATCTTTAAAAATAGACTAAGGTACATTTCACCAAACTAGGGGGTGTAATATGACCACGATAACATTCTAAAAGCCTTTGGTGATTTTGGTGGCTCTTCACTCTTAGGAAGTGAAGTTATTGACATTATCCGTTTTCGTTTTGCACTTTGTAGACAATCCCTAAGCTCTCCTCTGACAGCGGACTGCGCATAGAGACCAATGTTATGCGTATTTCTTTAAATACATATTGTTTGGACGAAAATCCGTTTGTAGCTCATTGTCTACCTTACCACTGTTGAATGGACCCGTATAATGTGTTGTTAGAACGTTTTGTTTGAGATTTATTGAGCCGCGAAGTTCGAATCTGTCAATGTCTTTCCAACTTTACTGAACTTAGCTGGTGTATGCATCACATGAAAAAAAAATAGAAAAACAGCGAAAAAAATATAGGTTGCCCCTCCCCAACTAAGTGGTCCCTTAGTTCCCACCTTTTCTGTTCTGTCCTGTTCTGTGTGTGTGTGTGTGTGTGTGTGTGTGTGTGTGTGTGTGATTGGGGTGAAATAGGTCACACAGTTACAAAGAAACAAATAGTATTTTACATTTCTGACCCGTTTAACCTCCACTTTGACTGCCGGGTCAAATTGACCCAAACAGCTTCGATGTAATATAAACATGGGGGGGGGGGGGTGTTACACGTATGTGAGATGAACCAGATTCATTTTATATGTTGATTATCCTTATTAAGCCAAGCACAAGAAGTTTCATACTGAAAAAATATTTTTAACTATGTTTTTTAGATTTTTTTAAATTTAAAATGGGTCAATTTGACCCGCAACATAACAGGAGGGTTAAATTATCTGTATTTTTTCTTCTGTTTCTTCCTTATTCAGCTGTACCTTATTTAGAATGTGTGTGTAACTTAGACGTGATTGGTTGGTTGCCGATTTTGGGCGGGTCTTCAGCTAATCACTGAAAGTGCATAAACCTGGCATAAAGGACTTCGCCTAATTGCTGGCTGTTAGTTTGGTGGAACGAGTTTTCTTCCTCTTACAAAACCAGTGATTTTACCAGTAGAGGCGCTGAAGGCGAAGACGTTGTTGTACCCGTGTTGTTTTTGTAAGTGGTTGAGTTTGTGTTTGGTAAGTCCAGCATATTAGTTTTAACATGGTTGTGTTGCGCTCCGGTCTGGAAGTGGTGCTTTACTGGCCATTGTTTTGTAGGTATGGCAGCAACTATTGACCTGACACATGAGGGAACGGTCCTAGTGGCCATGGAGTCAACAGCTTGTGACCCTCACCACACTGCTTTACCAGAACTTTCTGGACTTTCCTCCATCACCTCACAGGTATTAACGGTACTTCGTTTCGTGTCTTTTTCAGGTTAGAGTGTGTCACTTCGTGTCTCCTTTCAGGTGTTGAGCCCATTTTCAGATGCAGGATCCGTTTTTGCCAAGACCATCTGAATCAAACCTACTTCTAGCCCCATGTAGGTTCTCACACTTGGTGGTGTCTGTGTTTGTAGAGTGAGTCTGAGTGTTCTGAGCAGCAGCTTCGAGTTTACCTCAGGGTTCGCCCCTTCAGTAAAGAGGAGCTCCACAATAATGAGGACCAGGTTTGTGTGCTGTTGTATTCGTTTGTCTAACACTTGAAAACGCAGCTTTGGTCAAGTAAGCATGAGTATCTCCTCTTACAGGACTGTGTGGTTTTGGAAAACACAGAAACCGCAGCTCTTCATGCTCCCAAAGGCTCTGCTACAATGAAGAGCAGTGAGAAAGGCATTGGCCATCAGCTTCACAAATTCAGTTTCACCAAGGTGTTCTGATTCTCTTGTCTTTCTGTCAGTCAGACAATCCGTACTGCGCTCTTCTGAATAGCTCTGTGTAATGGTGGGTTGCATCTTTGATGTAGATCTTTGGACCAGAGTCGACTCAGGCGGAGTTCTTTGATGGAACAATCAAATCTCAAGTACAGGAGTTCCTGCAAGGCAGAAATGCGTTGGTCTTCAGTTACGGCGTGACCAATGCTGGGAAGACCCATACAATACAAGGCATGTGCTGTCAAAGTGTATCCCTAAGATAACGTTCACCCCACACCACTCTCCCATCATTTCAGTGATTTTAATTCCACGGTGATTCTTGTGTGCTCTTTAGAATTTCCTACATTTCTGCATTAATGAGCCAACGTCAGATTTTCAGAACTCCTGAAAAGGGCCCCTTTTAAGGAATAATTTTTCATGTTGCATATCTGTGAGTAGCAGTCTGAACCTTTTGCTTTTAGTATCAGGTGTCACACAATTGTGTCGCAATAACTGCATCTAAACATTTCTGGGAGCTATTGATTCTTCCTGCATGGTGAAATGTTAGCTCATTTCTCTTCACAGAACAGTTTCAGATTATCTATTAATGGTTTTACTTGCATGATGTTGGTTGATTCAAATAAACTAAATGTTTTTTAACTATAATCACATTGTAAATAGTTTGATTTATTTTTTTTGTTGCTATCCTTGATTTTTTTTTTTTTTATTTGTGAAAATAAATGTATGAATGTTGGACATGCATCTGTGTGAATGTAGGTTCTCAGAGGGATCCTGGTATTTTGCCTCGTGCTCTGGATGCTGTGTTCAGGCACATCAGTGGGCGAATGTATGAACATCCAGACCTGAGGCCGTATCTGAGCTCAGATGTACAAAGACTGGATCCAGATCAGATGAGAGCCGAGAGATGCGCCAAGGCAGCGCTCTTCAGTCTGCTTAAGGAGGTACTCACTAGGGCTTGATTTCTGACCCCAGTCCAATTTGATTAGGATTCTTCAAAAATAATTTGATTAATCTCAGACATCCATGTTCTAATTTAATAGAATATTTTTCACATAATTTAATTACTCCCATAGCCTGGCATTTTAGCATTTAACTGTTTGACTGATCATGATCTAGTGATGACCATTTCAATCCACTTTTACACTGCTTTAATTCAGCTAAACTGCCACAAGTGTGTTAACCACAATTAAACCAGTTCACTATCAAATTGCAACGTATGCTCCTGCTTAATTTCAGATTCCTAAATGCCAATATCTAAACTCCACACTCCATGACCAAGTCTACAATAAGAGTTGGTTTAATATGAGGTGGATTATGGAATAATTTGTTTATCTGCAGGAGGTGGAGTCTATAAGAAGCAGGAGTAGGAGCTCCTCTTCTTCCTCCACTAACAGTCTCTCTTTCTCTGGAGTCTCTTATGACCAGACAGGTAATGCGCCGGTTATCGTCACTGTTTGTGAAATTGGGTTGTTTTGCTGCATTTGTCATAAACTGTCCAGTGTAAGGGCTGTTTGGGGAAAAAATAAGCCAGACAAATAGCTGACATTTGTTTTCCTCTCAGTGGACAGTGCGGAAGTAGCTGTGGATGATCTGCAGTCTCTCTATTCTCTATGGGTCTCATACTATGAGATCTATAATGAGCATGTGTACGACCTGCTTCAGTCAACTCTCGCCAGCAAGACAAAGAAACGTTCTGCACTTCGTGTGTGTGAGGACAGTGTTGGGAACTCCTATATTAGAGGTGACTGGGTGGTCCAGGCTATGTGTGTGCATTATATTTCTGTAAGGTAATTTGCTCAGTGAGGCTGTGTAACAGGTTGAAATTAAGTACTTAGTTTTTAATTTTTGTCTCAGACTTTCAGGCCCAACGTTGGTTGTGTATGAAAAACATGTATCCATGTGAGCATGTATAGTGTGTCTGTCCTCTGTCATAGATCTGATGTGGGTTAATGTACAGACAGCTGAGGAGGCAACCAAAGTGCTGCGTGTGGGGAATAAAAACCGCAGTGCTGCTGCTACCAAAATGAACCAGTCCTCCAGTCGAAGGTAATATTGCTTTACTGTGTTCTTGCTAAACGCATTCATTTACACCTGGGGCCTGTTCTTCGTACGTCGCTGACTCAGTTAGCTGGATTTGATTGTTATGGATTTGTCCTGATCTTGGATTTGTTTCGTTCTTCGATGCGTATCTCGGACTTGCTGTCATAGCAACAGGTCCGTAAGCTTAAACCTGCTCAGGAGACGGTTTATTTCATGTAAACAGGATTTGGGCTGCGCTCCTGGTGGGTTATGATTGGTTGAAATGGCGAGGTCACATCTGATTGGTTAAAGAGCACGACTGACGCGGGAAAGAAAAGTATTGTGTGTGTATATATGGATGTATTTAAACATTCATACCGTATGTGTACGTGTGTGGTCATTAGTGTGTTAATCGCCGTGTCTAATAGTCACATTTCCAGGTTTGCGGTTATATAAGTGGAGGTAATTTTCAAATTCCTCGTTTTTTGCGTGATAGACAGGATCCTTTGGCGCAGCATGACGATATACTTCTTGAGATACCGGTTTTCTTGTGAGGGTATCATTTATATAATTTGTTAAACCCCCATGTGAAATGTTCAACTCACAGATATATAAAAGATGTATATTAGATATATATCACATAAATATAAAGATATATATTAAAGATGACGAGAAGCAATTAATACAAAAAGGACTTTATATACCATATTAGTGGTGGGCCGTTAACGTGTAGCGTTAATGTGACACTTATTGGGCGAATAAAAAAAAAATATTGCCATTAATCTATTCACAAAGTTGGGTTTGGAGCTGGGTCTATACTTCGCAAGCTATGGTGACTTTCACCTTGATGTTTTAGTGTTGATGTATACCTAGCCGAATTGCACTGTAGGGGGCTAGAACGAGTCTGAACCCGTGTGTAACAGGGGCGTGACTAGGACGGAAAGACAAGTTGGGCTTAGTCCCCAGGGTTGTAGGAAGTTCTGACATCACAGGACGGCCATGTAAACTCCAGACCTTCAGCAGAATTCAAATTAGATTAATTCCAAGATTACAGTGAGATTAATCTATGCCCACCCTAATATATATAAAATAACATATAATAAAAGCTCTTGCTCCGCTTGAGAAAAAAATTGAGCTCGCTCTTTTGCCGTTTCCTCAACCAATTGAAGGGGTTGTGATCGGTATTTTGACGGTCGATGCATTTTGCCTTTTAAACCAACGCACAAACGCTCACTAGTATAGCTGGTCTGAGTTGTCTAGGATTAATCAACAGGGGTGCTCGAAGAACCGAATTAGCCAGATTGTAATTAGCAGGATGATCTCATCTTAGATGTGTCAGTTCATCTCAGCTGTATCAAGCGACGTACGAAGAACGGGCCCCTGTTCCTATGGCAGATATGCTCACAAACAGTAGAAGCATGTAAATACAAATGAACTCTATTATAGCTTGTGAAAATGTATTCCTTGTTAGTGCAGCCTGTTTACCGTGAAAACTGCTAAGTGGTTGCAGGAACAAAATAACTGGTTCTGTAACTTTTACAATATTCTGTTTTACAGCCACAGCATCTTTACCATCAAACTGATGCGCATCGATGCAGGAGATGTCCAGGGAATATCTGAGTGAGTGCTGTGGACGTGGGTGGGTGTTGGATGGGGGTGTGGTGGTGAATTTGTAGTGAACCAGCTTTCCTTTCTTTCTCAGACTTTCTCTGTGTGACCTCGCTGGCTCAGAGAGATGCAATAAGACCAAAACTTTTGGGGACCGTTTGAGGGAGGCAGGGAACATCAACAACTCTCTGTTGATCTTGGGCAAGTGCATTGCAGGCCTCCGCAACAACCAAAATGAAAGGTGCACCTGTGTACCATAATCTGTGTTTAGTGTACAGTACCTCAAAGTATTTGGCAGGCAAGGACGTTTTCACTATTAAGAATGTAATCCGTTAGACTAGTAGTTGTTGCCATCATAATGAAACCCTAAAATAACAAATCTTGACTCAGCAGTTTGGAAATGGTCAAGCAACTGCACTAGCATTTCAGCTTTAAGTTAGCTGTGCTGCCCAAATAGTGTAATGTAACTTATTGTGGATTGGATTACTTTGTGTGAAGTAGCTTGTGTGAATAACCTTTGTTTCCCAGGGCCAAGAGCAACTACATCCCATTTCGTGAGAGCAAGCTGACCCGCCTCTTCCAGGGTGTGTTCTGTGGCCGTGGGAGAGCCTCCATGATTGTGAACATTAATCAGTGTGCATCTACTTATGATGAGACTCTCCATGTCATGAAATTCTCTGCTGTGGCCAAAGAGGTACAGTGGCATGTTCTACTGCTCAGCCCTGAAGTAGCTCTGTCCTGCATGTTTTTAGTGTTTTCCATCACCCATCCACTCAGCTATTTGGCATTTTTAAGTTGCCGTTATGGAGCAGGGAGGACACTAAAATGTCTTGCAGAGATAATTGGTAGTTCTGTGTGTGAAGTCTGTAATGGCTGTTGCATGACTGTCTGAAATGTTTGTAAGAGTAACTGTTAGACCTCACTGGTCATATTGGGTCTGTACATTTTGATTTGATCTGTCATTTCAAATGAACTTTTACTGACCTTGTACTGATGACTACAGTGGGGTAAAATCTGAATTGAAATACTCCTTATGGACCTCAATTTAAAGATGCCTTATCAAATTACTGAATTTCTAATGTAAATGTGATGGACCTTTTTATATAGGTGCTTCAGGTGATTCCGCCCCGCTCCCTTGAGTCTCTCGTGCCACGATTGATTGGTCGGGATGGAAAGCCGCTGCTAAGCAATGGGGTGATTGACAGCCAGGCAGTGGAGGACTACCTTTCTGAGGATGAGCTGTTGGATGGGGAGGAAGAAGCAGACATGTCAATATTACCACATGAGGTAAAGTTTCCTTAACTTGAAACGAAATCAAACAGAATGAAAACGTTGCTGGATTATGTGCAAATATGCATGTGTTCATGGAGAGTTTAAATATAGGCTGCAAAAAGGGTGTAAAACTTGTTCACTAAGGTCAGTTTTGCGTAGGAGTTGTGGAGTTTGGTGGAGAGTCTACGGGCAAAGCTGTTGGCCGAGCGCAAGAAAAATCTTTTGCAAGAGATTGAGATTCGGAAAGAGATGGGTGATGCCATGCTGCAACAAATCATGGAGATGGAAGAGTTTCACAGGTGTGTGGACGTGTCCAAACACAGAATAAATATGGCAGTTAACAGGTGAAGTTGCTTTGACTCGATGCAGCCTGTATAAACTGCTTGTTTCAGCCGCCAGATGGCTGATTTGAAGGAGAGTTACGAAGAGAAGATGGATAGCACATTTGAAATGTATAAAGAGGCACTGAAGGAACATGCCTACCAGTGTGCTCTGGAACGCCTGGAAGAGGACTACGTCCAGATAGAGGAATACACAGCAGAGCAGGACCGAGCCAAGGTGTGGAGTCAAATAATAAAATGCACTTCATGACTAAGGCTGAGGGGTATGCATTGTTTTTGTATTTATTGCTGTTGCCGTATGCCTTGCTGTATTTATGAATGTTTATAAGCCTTTAATGTGATGGTTACATTACTGCATGGACCATTATTTTGACAACTTTTGGTTTTTCATTTTATCTCTGGAGTAAACATGGCTTATCTGCTACAATGTATGACTTGAGTAATCTGATCACAGTGCATCCTGAATGCTTTTCATGCAGTCAAGTGAAATCCCAGTGTGATCCCTGAAATACATACAGGTGTAAAGTGCCTCCCAAACATTAAATTCTGGTCTCGCTGTTGAAAGAAACTAGTTGTTGCCTCTGTATAAATATCAGGATAAAAGAATGGTTAACTGCCCTATTTGCTGATTGGCCTGTTCATGTCCATTCAGGAGCTTGAGAGGCGTGTTAATGAATTGGAATGGAAGCTGAATGAAAACAGTTCTGCGACTGCTGTAGCTGCTGCTGCCGTGGCCATCAAGCTGGACAGCTCTGCACAAACTGACTTTATTCAACCAGCTACAGAAGAGCCAGGTTGGTTGTGTAGAGGCAGCTAGGATTGCATGCCCGTTTGTTTTACTGCATGTTTATGACTAACCAGAGGCTGATTTTTGAATACCTCGTAACCTACAAATGGAGCACTGCCTAAAGGATTTAGAAAAGTTGTTGTCCAAGGGATGGATCACCAAGCCCAAGCTGTAGAGGCACATAGCCCATCTGTGACTGTCAAACGTGCTTAAACTTAATGAAACAGCCCCTAAATTAATTAATATAAAATTAATGTGTTTGGGCTACTTCATGTGAGTGACTGCCTCTTATTATACAAGGTCGTTTGTAAAATGTAATGGTGTATCTTACTGAATCTGTAAAGGATGGGTGTTGTCCTGTAATTTTGTCCTCTTGATTTGGTTAGTTTAGTTAAGTGTGAACTTTTCAGACGACTTATTTTTCTGCATTCTGCCGGTCTTAGATTTGGGGCGTTTCAAACTTCTCTACAAGGAAAAGTGTGCTGTGGAACAGTTGTGTGCGGAAAAACAAGAGGTAAGTGAAATTGCAGTACATGAAGAGGAGTACCTCAATTAATTATGTACACTGCTTATGAGTTAGAGGCTTAATTTGCCCTGTCATTTATATATTGGTTCCAGTGCTCATATGGGACTCCTAACCCCCCCCCCCCCCCCAGTCCCCCTCACCCCTTACAGTTTGAACAGCACAATCTGCTTTGAACATGCAATCTGGTGTCTTCAGTTCTGATTTGGGCTGCTTTGTGACTCTAAAGTACCTGTGATGGCGAAAGTGGGACAGTGAGGTGTTGGACCACAAGTTGAAACTTCTATAAAACCAAAAACTAAAAATGTAGCCTTCAGCATCTTTTTAGATAATCAGTTTCAGTGAAGTCATGCAGGTCATGGTCCCACCACTCCGGGCTCCGATTCTGCATCCACAAACCTCCATAAAGTAGCAGCCATTATTCCACAATGGCAATCGTTTTTTTAAATTTGTTTTTTTTTTTGTAGACATGGCACGATACCGCTTTATGTCCGATACCGATATTATAAATATCTGCCAATACGATCTGATTCATTTTAAAAAAAGTCCGGATTCATTTTGTCTACCTTAACACAAACAAAAATCATAGCTGATATATGGGAGAAACATTGCACAGAGAGTAGGTATAGTAAGACGTCAGCTATGGGGTGCCCTTTGTAAAAACAGCTTAACAAATTTAGAGGTAATTTTCCATCATTTAGTGTAATTTTCACACATTTAGAACTAAAATGTGTTTTAAAAAAAAAACAAAAAACTATTTCACTGTGAATCTAAATGTAGCACTTTTACAAATGGTGAGATTCTAATTGGCCACGCCCTGTGATTACAATTGGCTGTTTCTTAGGGGGGCTGGACTGCGTGCTGTGATGTCCCCTCACAAACATGGAGGATTTGCTTTAAATAGTCTTAAATCAAAATGTTAAATATGAAATATATCTCACACAAGCAGTAACATGGTGTATGAAGGAGGGAATTTTCCCTTTTCTGTAGCTCTGTTGTATTTGTATGATTTTTATAACTTAGGATCGTTAAGTGACTTGGGTTAGGGGGTGTTTTGGCTTAACCAAAATTCAGGTTACATCACCGTAGAAGGAATGGATCTGTTGTAACTCATGGACCCCGTATCTATGGTATTGTCAATGTAAGAGTTTCAGAAAATCATAACGTGCATAATATCGATTAACAGCTGCCTGTTAATGTTTCTTTTACCCTTCATTTAGTTGATTGTGTCCCTTGAGAAGCAGCTGCACATGTTGAATGAGACTTTGCAGGAAGCTGGAGAGAGTTATATGGAGAAACTCACGGAGGTTCAAAATCTACAGAACAGGCTCAACTATCAGGTACCTGAAAATGCGAACATAAATTAATTTGTGTTAAAACCCAAATGCTGACGCACCTTGTTGCCAGCAGGAGCGAGAAGCTGAGCGTCTGCAGCGTGAGCTCACTGATAAAGAAACAGAAGTGCATGCGCTGAAGGAGGAGCTGGTCAAAGTGACTGCTGACTCTGCAGGTCCGCTACGTCAGAAACGGGGACTTTTGGTGAACATCAAGGAATCGATGTCCACTCCGTCAAGTGGAAACCTGTGCCGCACAATCCGAAAGTCTGTTCGGACCACGACTTCTCTGAGGAAAAAACCCAACTGACTGGCTGACTTATTTTAAATGTACGATTAAGCATATGTCTGGTTTTAATGTTTTTATTTAATAAAACTTTGCCACCCTCAATATTCAGTCGTGCCCATGTTTGAGGTCAAAAGTGAGCTTGGCTTTAGCTATTTGTTCATGTAAAATTAAATACCAGTTGCTTAAAAAATGTAAAAAGCAACAGCATTGTGAAACTGGCAAATGCAAAGTCTTCAAGCAAAAAAAAAAATGCATTTTGACCTATAAGAAACAGTCCTTGTGTGTCCTACATTTGGAGGTGGTTGTTTTGCTCTTTTCCACATTTACAGTAAGCTTGGACTGCACCTCCTGTGAAGGCTGGTCAGATGCGAACCATATCCTCTTGAGCGGCTGGTGCAAAGGACCTGTAAATGAGGTCTGATCCCGGATCTGCCCCCCTTGGAGGATCGGCTACTGCTCTTCTCTAACCCGGAAAAATGCAGAGATTTACATTTACAGCATTTATCAGACGCTTTTATCCAAAGCGACTTCCATTCTCTCACTACAGGTTGACAGTCTCCCTGGAGCAACTTGGGGTTAAGGGTCTTCCTCAGGGACCCAGTGGTGGCGTGCTGGAGGTAGGATTCGAACCTGTGACCTTTTGGTCCGGAGGCAAGTATCCTACCACTAGGCCACCACACACCCCCTAAATAAATGGAATGACTAAGCACTAATGAAACGGGAAAGCTAATCAGTTTCAGGATCACCAAATCTGGTGGTGGCTTGAATGTGTACTTAGTAAGTCCGCTAACAATTTTCTAATACTTTCAGCTGCTTGAGAGGGCCGGTCACATGTACATTGGTAAGTGGCCTTCAAAATGTCGATAGTTCTCTAGTGCAAGCAGTGGAAGATGTGCATTTAATGTATCTTTGGAATGGCTGTGCTTTAGTATATCTGAACAGCCATCAGTATTGTGGAACTCCACTTCTGCATCATAGGTGGAGAAAGCAGTAATGTAAGTAACTTTAATTTTAGATGTTTCTGTGGGATATCCTTGGCTGCATGTTCCCTTAGCCAGGGAGACTAAAAACTTATTGTCTTAATGGACCAAAAAAAAATTCCATATAGACGAGGAGCCTCCTTAAAGCCTGCTGATGTTGAGGGAAAGCTGCTAAACTGGGTTGTTTGCGAACTTCAGTTTAAAGCTCCATCCACCGAGAGAGCTGCTAAACTTTCTTGACTTTGTTCCTTCACCAGTTTGTCTCATGGCTGGTGCTGATATTGGTCCTCTGTAGCAGTGAAGTAATCCTCCAGGACACTCTGCATGTATTCGAAGGTGGGACGCTCCTCTGCGTTGGCTTTCCAACATGAAGTCATGATCTCGTACAGCTTTTTGGGGCAGTTTTCAGGCTGCTGCATCCTGTAGCCTCGCTGCACTCTCGCCATCACTTCAGCGTTGCTCAAACCTGCAGCAGAGTTTTGAAAATAGCAACTGTTGGCTCTTAAACATCACCTGGTTTCATGGGTAAGGGTGTTCTGTTGCTTGTTCACATGTCCTGCCCATGATTGGGGTGACATGTCCAATAGACTTAAGGTTATTCATTTGTGCACAATTACATTCATTCCCTGTGCTTAATCTTTATTAGGGTTGCAGGTACCTGGAGCCTATATTGGAGTTAACAGGGACTGCAGGTGAATTATTGCATAGATCATTTAAAAAAAAAAAAAGACATGGCAACACTACATAGGAATGAAGGAGACATTTGGGATTCATCTCAAATTCAATGCTACTTAAGTTATACTCTCTAAAGCATGGACATTTTAAATCTGTTATATAAATGTATTTTCACAAACTTTGCTATGCCATCTATGCTTATTATTGAATTTACTTTTTAAAATTACTACTAGCTACTTTTCTATGAATTCGTGGGGAAAGAACAATTCCATATAAAGGTGCTTACAAGAAACTGCACCTCGTATTTACTAGTTGAAAGTCAGACACCTGTACTTTTGAAGTGGGTAGGATACTTGCCTCCAGACCAAGAGGTCATGGTTTCAAATCCTACCTTCAGCACCACCACTGGGTCCCTGAGCAAGAAACCCTTAACCCCAAGTTGCTCCAGGGAGACTGTCCCCTGTAGTTAGTGAATGAAAGTCGCTTTGGATAAAAGCGTCTGATAAATGCCGTAAATGTAAAGTAATGCATTAAGACTGATTATATTTACCACTACTACTAATAAAGCCACCGTATGGAAATGAAATGAGAGTTGGAACCTCGCAATAACTATTTATCCACTAGGGGGAAGCAAACACTCTGTAGTCGCTTGTAGAATTGGTGAGTTGCCCTTGTAAACCATTTAGAAAATTCAAATTCAGCCATAATTTATTTCTACTAGACCTCATGACCCGTCCAAACCTATTGCACTTGTTGACTGGGGACCAGAAAGCTCAGACTGACCTGTGTAGGGGATTTTCCCATAAGTGATGAGCTCGTAAAGGAGGATGCCAAAAGACCACATATCTGATTTAATGGTGAAAGACCCATAATTTATTGCCTCTGGCGCCGTCCACTTAATGGGGAATTTAGCACCTAAAAAAAGAGAAACAAAGGCTGTAGTCTACGTTCCACTGATAAATTAAAAATGAGCCAATCTTTACTGATTACCCCTGTATTGATGTTTCTGATATGAATATACTAATACTTTACACTATTTAAATAGTGATATGATGGCAAACATTGTATTGTTTCATTATCACACTGTAAATTGCAGTGTAAATATTTCATGTTTAGTTTGTATATGGGGCAGGACTTCATCCACAGATTCAGAAGAATGATAAAATGCAAATTGTGTGACACTGCCACACCAGTATTACCAACACCATACTTTATATTGGTGTACCTCCCACACTACACTTTTTGCGAAATGTGTTCTTTACAGGCTCAAAAAGCTTCTTTGACTTCTTGTTGCCACATGGTGCAATATTTTAAAAAAAGTTCTGTAAAGTATTGGTGCCTACTCATTTAAGTTTTCTTCTCTAGCACAGTGGTTCCCAACCTTTTTTCCTTGAAGCCCCAATTGCATGTGTGGAAAGACAAGCCAGCCACCCCCCTCCCCCCAACCCCAACTCCTACCCGCGTAGACGCACAAAAAGAATGAAAAAAACCTTTTTTAAAAAAATAAATAAATAAACAGCGATTGTAGGTTTTTGTTCTTATACTCATACACATTTATGTTTCTCAGACATTGGGATTTTATTAATTTAATGTGTACAAATATAATTTTGGTAACCTCAGTGCAGACAAAATTTCGCGCACCCCCTGCGATCTCTAGCGCCCCCCTAAGGGGGGCCCGGACCCCAGGTTGGGAACCACTGCTCTAGCACACTATCAATGCAGGAAAAGCTTATTAAAGAGCTTGTTTGTTGGAATAGGTATGTTGCGAGCGAGGGAAGGCTCCAGGAGTTTTCCATCGTAGAGAACAACAGTTTAACTATGCAAATATTCCTGTATGCGCTCATATCATTTCCTGAGTGTTCAGAGTCTAACCATTTCCTCTACTAAGGATCCGTTGAAGAACCATATTTAAGGGTGCGGCGTAATGTGCCCATACCTTCACTGGCTGAATATTCATTTTCTTCAATGACTCTAGCCAGGCCAAAGTCCGCGATCTTACACAGCAGGTTCTCACTAACTAGAATGTTCGCTGCTCGCAAGTCTCTGTGAATGTAGCTCTTCTTCTCGATGTAGGCCATGCCTTCTGCGATCTGACGCACAAAACACAAACAAGGCTTCGCCCCTACTGATGCTGAACAATGTTCTTCTTTTCTTATTTTGCCTTTACCACAAACATCATGCTTCACAGGAGTTCTCAGTTCTCTTTATGTATTTCTGTAGTTCTGAGAAATGCCCTTATAAATATCACACATCTGTTCAAAGCATAAAATAATTTGGTGGAGGAATTTCTTCACATGGATGAACACATACCTGAGCGCCAAAGTCAATCAGTTTGGGCACCTGTACTTTTCTGCCGGGCGGACTCTTCAGAAAATCCAGCAAGCTGCCTAAAACCCAGAAACAGTAGCATGTGGTACTTGTTTGGAAAGAACACCTGCAGCCACACCACACCTTTGTGGAAAAAGATGGATACCCCTGCTGTAAATAATCCAGATTATTGCCAACAAGGCTAGGAAACAATTGAGCTTTAAAGGTAATGTTTACAAATGTGGAACATATACTGGAGAAATTTCAGAAGCACATACAATTTATCACATACATTTATGTGATAAATTGGCCCCTTCTAGTCAAGTGTGAACACACCACAGAATAGCACACATTGTGAACTGTGTGAAATTCTTTCTCTGCATTTAACCCATTCACCAAGTTATGCAGTGGCTTGCCACCAATGAGGGGTGGCCAGGAAACAGTGTATGGGGGACGATACCTTGTTCAAGGGGCAGCTGTGGTGCCACTAGCAGTCCCAGCATTTGAACCCACAACCTTCTAATTACAGGGGCAACTGTAGACCACCAGTGGCCTCAAATATCAGGTGCTGTAATCAATATTGCTTTATTCTTGGTATTTCTTAGAGGTGAATGTGTTCGGACTAAACTAAAGTGTACATTTTCATTTCATTACTACAATAGATGATCCATGAAAAAGAATGCTTCATGTGCAAGAACTGAACTGGTGTTTTAAGGATCATACTTCAAAATAAAGCAAGGTTGTAGTGGGCTGGGAGGAGAACAAAATACTGTTTTTGTGAATTTAAAGAGACTTTTTAATTAATATGAGCTCTTTACCTCAAACAGTATGGAGTTCTTCAAATAAAACTTTTGGTATTTTAAACTAGCTCCCAATAACTCTTTTATTCTTTGTACTGCAATTATCTGACTGTAGTCACGTTTTGTTTGCCACATCTTTTGTCACAGATTTGATTGCCACATTTGAAATACGAGGCATTCTGGATATTAATGTATTATAATTATATCACATCTCAATTATCCTAAATAACTGCAGCACCTTCTGCAGCTCCACTTCTCTCTTTATCTCTACATAGGAAATCCTTTCTACCTGCGGCAATAAGACTGTATTACTATTCCTAGTTCTGTAGGTGATCTTTGTCGACCTTTAAGTTCAGGATTGTGCAATATATCGTTTATTTATCTGTTTGTTATTGAATGTTGTCTCATCCCCTCGTCACCTGCTGCTATATCATTTGATTGCACTCAGATTTTCACTTCACTGTCACTTTTTACTTGTTAGTTTTACTTACTGTTTACTGTAATAGTTTACGTTTTACTACTTTTTTTTTTAGCAATATCTTTCTTGTTTATGACAAAATAATTTCCCTTAAATAAAGAAAGTTCTTTCTTATCTTGCTGCTAATTATTAAAAACTTGTGATTAATGAGAATTGTTTTACGTGTTTGTCTCCAGCTAAATTGTTTGTGTGTATGCATGAGTGAAGGTGTGCACCATTAGCCATGAACTCTGTGATGATATAGATGGGCTCTGTTTTTGTGACCACGGCGAAAAGGCGGACCAGGCGATCGTGTCGAAGAGTCTTCATCAGATTGGCTTCCTGCAGAAATGCCTGAACCGTCATGGTTCCAGGCTTCAGAGTCTTCACTGCTACCTTGGTGTTGTTGTTATATACAGCTGAACAGAGACAGAGCGAAGGCAGGTCAGGGACAACTTATCAACCCAAATAACAGAGAGGTGATAAAATAAAACAATGCAGATACTGAGACTGTTGACAATTCATGACGTCAAGATCAAATAAAGAAATCAAATATACAGCTCTGGAAAAAGTTTGTTTTTTTTTTTATCAGTTTATCAGGTTTTATCTTTTACAGGCGCAAATATTGAACGGAACAGTTTTGCCTTTTTAAGCGTTTAAGAACTGCTGACGATATTTCGCCTCACTTCCCAAAATTTTTTTTATTCTTTAAAGCATTTTAAAGGAAATGACAAAACATCAAAATGAGAGAAATGATGCAGTGTTTACAGAACTTGAATAAAATCAAAGAAAACAAACCTCTTGTTCATTCAAACAAAATTGTGGGAAAAAAGTTGATTATAGCAGTTTTTTTTATACTTTTCCTCATTAAATAAGATTTGATTCAGGTGATCAGTAATCAGTACCTCATGATGCAGAATGAGGTGTTTGTGTAGGAATTTAACAGACACTGGCCTGGAATGGTGGTCATATTCATAGAGATGCTGATTTAAAAATAAATTGCAGTGGTCTCTTACTTTTTCCAGAGCTGTGTATTATTTGTAATTTTTTAATACTTTATGCCTGAAAGGTTCCATTTCTAGAAAGCATGACAAAGTCAACCTTTCTGAGAGAGAAATGGGGGAGTGGGGGTGGGCGAGGTGATTTAACGCCTCAGAGGCCAACAGGAACTTCAGTTCACAAACAGGAAGAAACAACAGCCCCATATCCCCCTTGAGTACACTTACCCAACCAGACTTCTCCAAACTGACCAGCTCCAAGTCTCTTGACCATTCGAATACTTTCTTTTGAAACTTCCCACGCATCTTCATCCCACTGAATTTCAGCTTTGGGCTTCACACATTCTTTGCCTAATCTCCGACATAATCCATCAGCTTGTTCTGAAACACATACAGTTATATGCTCTTTAGAGACTAGACTTTACTATTATTATTACTTTTAGTAGAAGACTCAGTTACTGTTTATTTGCTTGAAATTCTTGAAATATTTAGGAGGAAAAACATAAAACATGGTCTGTGCAAAACGTTGGAACAAAAGCAAGTGATGTAAAGTGTCTCTGCATTATTTGTTCATAATTCTTTCCCATTTCTCAGTACTTGTTTTTCCCAGCCCCTAGGTGGCGCAGTGGGTAGCAAGTCCAAGGTTGGGGGTTCGAATCCGGGTCCTGGCCTTGTGTGTGTGGAGTTTGCATGTTCTCCTCGTGGTTGTGTGGGTTTCTGGTTTCTCCCACAGTTCAAAGACATGCACATCAGGTGAACTGGTGTGAGTGTGTGAGCGACTGGTGTGTGTATGTGCACCCTGCGGTGAGTCCCTGCCTCGTGCCCATAGACCCCAGGATAGGCTCCGGGTACCCACGACCCAAGCAAGGTCTAAGTGGTTATGAATCAATGACTGCACCAAGTGAAGCTGCGGGCAGCCAGCCATGCAGTGCCTGGGGAGCAGTGTGTGGGGACAGTACCGTGCCCAAGGGTACCTCAGTGGTGCCACTGGCAGTCATGGGATTCAAATCCACAACTTTCTTATCGCAGGGGCAACTCCCTAACCACCAGACCACCAGCTGCCCATAAACCACTGCTGTGATCCGGAAACGCAAGATACCCACTAAAATGTTATGGCTAAAATTGTGTGTTTACATACTCTGATAGTGTTTGATGAGTTCTTCCATCTTTTTGAATGTGATCCTTGAGGAGATGTAGTATCCTCCATCGTCCAGCGTTCGGATCTTATAATGCTTTACTCCAGCTGAGCGGTTAGCATTCACGTCCCTCACTGACATGGAGTAAGACCCTACTCACACATAAACATGAAAGACATTATAAAAAGCCTAGAAATATACATGCACATTACAAAACTCAATGCATGTCTTTCTGATGTGTGCTGGTGTCATTTTAAACAGCCAGGCTTCTTGTTTTCTGTCTGGCATATTTCCTTTTACTACACGTCAAACAGCTAGTGTGTGTGTGGGTGTATGTGAGTGTAAACCTGCATCTCAGACCTTCAGAAGTCTCACTCTTTCGTACGAGGAAGGCTCCTGGCTTATTTGCAGGAGCCAACAGGTGTCTTTCTGCATCTCTTCTATTGATGTTCTTAAAGAACCAACTGTAATAAAAAGAGAAAAAGTAAAAAGAGAAAAGAGTGTCTATGTGTTGGTGTGTGACAAACAACTGAGAACAATTACACCAGGACTACTGAAGTCACAGCTACAAACACATCCACAAAAGTAAAAGTGTGTATTTTACAGAAGAGGTCTGCAAAACACTTAATATAGATATTAATTTTTTTTTTTAAAGAAACTAAGCAAATAAACACAGTGGAAAGTGCTTGTATTGGTTGGAAATGGAGATGGCATGATACCACTTTTTCCCTTCTGATACCGATATTGAAACATTCAGGATACGAATCCTTGTATTCCTTTTCCTTTAAAACCTACTAAGCTTCAACATTAGTTGTTTTTACTGAAGCCTTTAGCTTGAGATAATAAAAGTATGCTCTTATTCAGCTTATTCAGCCTGATCCCAGCACCTGGTGTCTGATGGGTGCTCTCTCTAGTTAGAAATGTAGAGTAGTCAGGGTAAATGACTAAACAAGGTAACCATGACTAAACTGCATCTGAACACTGAGCTACATGTATGACCTCAACAATCACGGCATTGTGAGTTTCCCAAATTTATGGCAAGGCTCTTATTCATACCTGCTTAATCTCTCAAAGAACTAAAAACAGTGTCCCTTATGAGCAGCCTGATATTCTGCAACAGACATTTTAGGATTCTGTCACAGCATTCTAGGACAGACTGAATCTGTCCTGATGGCAACAGGTAGGCAATGGGTTATGTTTGCCACAGTGTTGGCTTTTATACACAATATGGACAAAAAAGGGTTTGAGCTAAGCCCCTTACTTCCAGTAAAGAGTAATTTTAATGCTTCAACATATCAAGACATTTTGGACAACGCCATGCTTCCAACTTTGTGGACACAATTTAAGGAAGAACATTTTCTATTCCAGCATGACTGTGCCCCAGTGCACAAAGCAAGCTCCGAAAAGACATGGCTGGAGGAGTTCAGTGTAAAAGAACTTGACTGAGGGTTTGCACAGAGCCCTAAGCTCAACCCAATCCAACACCTTTGGGATGAACTGGAATGGAGATTGTGAGCCAGACCTTCTCATCCAGCCTCATAAATGCTCTACCGAAAGAATGGGCACAAATTCCAAAAGAAACATTCTGAAATCAAGTTAAAAGCCTTCCAAGAAGAGTGGAAGCTGTTTTAGCTGCAAACGGGGACCAACTCCATATTAAAGTCTATGTATTAAAGTCCCTAGTCTACATTTAGAAACATAAGTATATACATTTTCTGCTTTGTTAATAATTATGTCAGTGAAAGTTTAACGTTATCTTATCAATTAACTGTACGCAACTCAGAAAAAGAATACATAAACAAACAAATTCTCCTTAAACTTAGTAACCTTAATATATTAGAATTTGGTTTTGATCTGGCATTTTCATTATTTTGTTTACTTAATGAAGATATAAAATAAACATATAAAAGTTCCAAAGTTACGTACTCCTTCGTCTCTATGTTTTCTTCTGCCTCCACATAATTGTTAGGAATCAAGCCTTCTTTGCCAGCAGTCAGGGACTTCACTTTCCACCAGTCACCATTCCTGGCACACACACACACACACACACACACACACACACACACACACACACACACACACACACACACACACAGAGACACACACATATAGTGACCACATGTTTGTATAATTCAGCGTGTGTTAGAGTAACAATTACACGTGTATGCCTAATAAAATAAAAAGTTAAACTCACTGATCCAATACTTGGAATTTCTCTCCTTTTTTGAAAGTCAGTTGGTTCTTACTCGTGGCCTTATACGCGAACAATGCAACCACAATCACCTCTTTTGCACTGGTGTCTGTGGATAGAGAAGAACATTTATCATCATGTTATACTACATATTTCAATAGTCATAACAAAACCTTTAAAATATCTTTAAAATGGTAACTAAAAGAAGTTCATATGAATGATAATATGCTCTTTAGATGTGCAATGTGATATGAAATACAATTTTACACCACCTATTATTGGACATTTTCTCTGGCTGATGTGTATTCACATGGTGCAAAAATTTGGAATGATAAGGTTCGGATACGACAGCAAAGCATTTGCATGCAAGAACCTACAGCCACATCCACAAAAGCCGCATTTTAAACAGTTTCAAAAGAATAGATATACAAAACCAGAGACCTGGCATGTTGATTTACGTAAGAACTGACCTTTAATTTCTCAAAGAGAACTCTGCTTGTAGAAGCAAGTAGTTGTATTTTTATGAGCTGTGTATTTTTATGAGTAGTTGTATTTTTAGTTGTATAATTGTATTTTTATGAGCTGTGTTTGTGTCTTCATCAATTTGAGAACATTTCACCATTTTGTGACCCAAAAATGCCTTCAATCTCAAGTTTATTTTACTTCAAGGTATTTGAATTCCAAGCAATGCAACAGCCAAAGGTGAGACGTTGGGGTGAGACATGTTTAGTAACCACAGCATGTCTGAATGTAGGTTTGCATGTGGCGTCATACCGTCAGGAATCCGCGAAGCCTGTCCGGGAAGTAGAGGTGAATTCTAGAGAACAAAACACCAGAGTGCGTGCTGAAACTCTCATATGCAAATTCTCAGGGTATTTAATCTTCTAACAGGGGCTAAGTCAGATCATTTGAATGTGTACACAATTTGAAAGGTGAGTGATGAAGAAAAAACATGTTCCATTTATCAACCGTGTGTTTGTGTGTGTGAGTGAATAGACTAATTTAAACTTGTGAAAAGACCCTGCCCAGGATTCGGTTCACAATGCTGAGTTCATTTGACTAAAACTGAGAGGTGGGAGAAATGAAGTATGTAGCATTTAATCTTAATTTAATTCTAGCTGTTTGTGATCTTTTATGTTCAAACAATGGAACCAATTATTCAGTAGAAAAACAATATAATGCCTCTCCTTGTGATTTTTGTAATAAGTCTGCCATTCAATGATCAAAGTACCAATTTTGAACAAAAAATAAAATGTAAAGTAAGGTTGGGATGCAATATTGAAAAAGCAATAGTTTAGCACAAAATATATGAGGAAATAGTTTTTAATGATTATTATTTTTAAAAAATGTATCAGTTATATTCAGTATATCTAAGACAGCTTCAGTGTGCTTCAGGTGAGGTAACCAAGCCCCTAGGCCTTTTTAGTCTTAGTTTTAGAGGCACACACACAAAAAAATGCAAGAAAAGTGTTGAAGATTCTAGTAATAGCTCATGGTTGTTCCTGTGGTTTGTTTATGAATGTTATGCTTGAAGTTTTAAACTGAAGCAGAGCTTGAAATGCTGCACATACCATGCTGCAGCAGAGCTTTAGCTTGGGCTTATAAACTGATAAACTCCTGATAAACATGTCTACATCTTGGAGTGAATAAGAAATTGATTTTAAAGGTGTTAACAACTATTTTTGATACTTTTTAAAACGGCATCAGCTCTAATTACAATGTCTTATGGGACTTATGTTTTGTGGTGTGTGTGCTGACAATGCAAAGCAAAAAACATGAAGTTGTTAAATGTACACAACAACAGCAAAGAAAGAGTTGGAATGTCAGAAATAATGTTTTTTCTCCATGAGTATAATTAATATTTTTAATGTTTCATTTAAGATACTGTAAAACTGTAAAAGAAAATGTGAAAATGTAATCACCTTTCTTTTTGGTCTTGGCTGAGTAGGGTCCCTAGAGTATCTGTCTTTCTGGGGTGTGTGATTTTGTGTCTGTTCAAGGGAACCATTTTTTTCCCTAGAATTCGCACATCCCATACTGAAAAGAAAGATGTTGTGGTTAAATTATAGTTACAATGCACTAATATGCTGAAATTATTTCAACGTTTATTAATATCTAACAATAAATCCTTGTTTATTCTTGCTTTCCAAAGAACATCATGTGTCACTATTTTTTCTTCTTTAAAGACAGTAGATTCAATTTACATTGTGCAAAACTTTAATGATAAATGAGCCATTATAAATGATTTAAAATTAGAGGAAAAAACTTTTTGCTTGAACTTAGTTTAATAAGATCGTTTTGAAGCTGCTGGTTTTGAAGACAGTAATGACATGTCTGTAATAATTATGATGAAATATTCCATAATTATGTTATTATATTGACTGTCATAAAGAATTAAAGAGGTGGTGATATCCGATTAGTTTTCCTCAAAAGATACGATACAAAGAACCTGACACTTCAAGATAAAATAATAAATAATACATTTCCTGTATTTCAATAACTGAATTTTATTTAAAGATGATGTTGAATGTTAAGTCGTGCTTTAATTTTCCAAACTAGGAGAAAAATACATAGCTTCAATCCAGGATGTTTTTGAATAGTTTTTAAAAGTGACATTCGTAAAACACCTGCATAAAGGCAGACAATATCTGAAAGATAAAAATCTGTCTGTCGGCCAAAACAGAAACAATTTCATACTCAGGGTTGTGGCTCTTGCTTGAAAACCGAATGACTGTCTTTTAAAAAGAAATGAAAATGGGAATTTGAGCTGAAAACAGAAGTAGGCAGTGTGAAAACAACGGTAGATCTGTAGCCTGAAGAGGCGACCTGAGCAAAATTAGACAAGACATGCATTTTGACTGCAAGAAAACATGACATTTGTGCAATAAAATAAAACAATGATGTTGCGATATGATAGAAATAAACGAAGAAAGAAAGTTTTACCACAGCCTAAATCCGGTAAAGCTAATACAGCAATAAAACTGAATGAAAATTTGTTCATGAGTTAAGCTCCCGCGGCTCCAGTGAGCCTGACTGGCAGCCGAACTGGACTCATGGTTTTGCATCATTACATTTGATCAGGTGGTCAGTGTTACTATACTGTACTCACCTAATCCTGTAAAGTTTCCGCAGTGCCCAGATTCCAAACTCCTTTTCCTTATGTCAGTTCAAATTTGATGATATATTGCAGTTGCGAATCTATAAAAATGGCTGTAACGTTTGACACAGCATAGTGTGTGCCGGTTACCAACCAGGCCACTCTGACTGTCAGCTCAGCTCAACTCATGGGTTTATTTCACTCTATTTGCATAAAGTCAATTTAAGAAGAAAAACAGAAGTGGGACGTTTAGACATACAGAGCAGCAGCAAATCTTAGGTGTGTGTGTGTTCATGTGTTTTGAATGCGCATATATGTGTGTCAGAGGCGGTTTCTATAAGACTACAGGTGAAACAAATGTTTCACCAAAAAAAACAATAGAAAAAAACTTCATAACTATCGTTTGTTTACTGGTGTGAAACAAAAAATGCTCATAAAAATAAGGGTGCTCTTCTTAATAGCGATACAGTTGTGTACGGCTTTGTTAAAAAACGCGAATTAGCGCTACCCCTAACTGCGTGAAACAGAATTAATTTATGAGGTGAAAAAGACGTTAGATATGTTTTCTTGGAATATACAAATATTGTTAGTTATGTACTGTTGAAATAAACAGTACTCTTGTGTGTTTGTAAGATATGCACAATAAAATTTAACACTAACTATGAGGAAATTGAGGGAAGAGCAGGAGAGAGAAGATACATCAAAATGTGGGGCAGCAAAAGCAATGTGTGTGCGTGCATGTGTATGTCTGTGTAAGTATGTGTGTACATATATCTCAGACTCATAAACACTTACATTAGAAGTACATGTTTTTGCCCAAACCTGACCATTTTGAAGATGTTTGTTTTGAAGAAGATTTTTTTTATAACGTGTATGTAATCGTGTAATATTCTGTAATAATAGTCTAATATCGAAAGACTTTTAGTCACATGATTCAAAGAACCTGACACTTCAAGACGTGTAATCCCAATAATACATTTACTGCAGTTCAACAACAGAATTTATTTTCAAGAGGATGTTGAATGTTTACAAATCAAAAAAGTAAAAAAAAAATATTCTAACGTTTATCAGTACACACACACACACACACACACACACACAAACAAATTAGTTTGTGTTAGTTCAGACTCAGTACACAGCAAAAAACTTCTTCGTTACAAAATTACTGACACATTTTATCTATTTTTTTTTTGTGTGTGTAGGCAAATACACAGAAGTTAGGAAATTTCTTTCCTAAATTCCTATAGGAAACACATCATATGCATGACAGAAATATAATCATGACAAACTTAAAACAAAGTCAAAATGACATTTATAAAACTATGGTTACTCGATAAACTCGATAAACATTCTGTTGTAAACAAGTAAAGACTACAGTTCCCATGAGCACGTCGTGCCTGGTGGCGTTTCGTGTTGATGTCGCTCTACTCCTCCTGCTGGTGGTTTTGAGAGGAGATTTCAGCACAGGACTCAAACAGGGCCGGGCTGTGTACAAACTGGACGTATTTGTGCAGTGACAACGATGTTTATCCCGTGCTTCTACTTTTATCCTCTGGGTATTTCTCTCTTACACCAACTGCCTGCATATCATTCCTCCTAACTGTAAACCTCCTTCTAGGCTTTCCACAACATCTTTCTCAAATCACACTCCTAGGCATTCTTCTCCCAACACACCCAGTCTCTGTTCAGCAACCTCCTCCCAAAACACTCAAGAGTCTCTCTTTAGCATCCTCTGCCCAACACACTCTCTCTCTCCTCAGCACTTGTCTAAACCAAATCAGTTGCGGCGTTCTGACTTTACCTCTAAAAGGTTTAACTCAAGCTGTCCCTCTAAACGAATTCCTGATTCTGTCCATATTCGTTACTCCCAATTAAAATATTTTCAACTCTGCCACCTCCTGCTTCCTGTCATTTTGTCAATGCCACTGTCAAACCAAACAACATAGCTGGTCTCATTGCTGCCTT